>JAVHNF010036105.1:0-10034 GCA_034783455.1 Micropsitta finschii
TTCATGGGGTCAATTCAGTTATTCTAACTTGGACTAAGATTCTTATGCTGGGCTATGGACAAATGCCCTCTTCTAAATCTAGTTACATCTTGAACCTCATTTTGTCTTTCTTTTTTCCTTGAAGTTCTTTGAATGAGCATCTCTCTGAGGATTCTTTCTGAGCAAGCTGTCATTTGTCAAACAAAACCTGCTGGTCCAACAAAGATTATCCAGTTGTTCTTTTGATTTTCCAGATGAGGAAATTAAATGTATTGTTATAAGAGGGAGATGTCAGTAGAACTTTGCAGTACAAGAAAAATCCCCAAACCATCACAGTGTCCATCGAATCTTTTTCTAGAATTCATGCCACCCAGTTTGTAACAGCAGCTTTTCCTCTGAAATTCAGTGTGAAATTACATGGTGAAAGGTAGTACTTTCTGTCAGTCTCCTGGGTCCAGTGAGTACTAATATGAAACAAAGGGCTTGAAAGACTGATTTTAGTCCCATAATTTAGACCACCGAATAAATGCAAATTTCCATTTATTTGAACTGTATTGCAAGGCCATTTTGCATGGTTATATTGCAAGTCCCAAAATATCTTTTTATTTACCTCATACTTGACATTCTAAAAGTGAAAAAGTGAGAATGTTAGTTTCCAGGGCTTTTTTAGTGAGCTTCTCCTGTGGTTCAAGTGTGATTTCAGTTCTCCGACAGAATATAGTTTAAAATTGCATAACAAGAGAAGGGAAATCAAAAGAACTCAAAATGCTGAGAGGGGAATAAGAAGAGAAGAAATAAAAATTCCAGTTGATTTAAGGGGGTAGGCCCTGAGCTGTCTGCTCTGGCTGAGCCTGCTTTGGGACCAGGTTTGGACCTCCAGAAGAGCCTTCCAGCCTCAGCCATTCTGTGATTTGGTGTCTCCTTTCATGCATTATGAAGACAGGTTATCGAAACCTGCTAGGTATTTCTGTTGTGCTTTTGTCTTTAATCTAAATTTAATCTAAACTCACAAAGTAGCCCCAATGCTTTCAGCAGTATTAATCAAACAGCTTGGATGAAGGTATACAAATGATTGCTAGAGGTCTATGTAGTGTTTCTGCTGTGCATTAGTTAACAGTACTGCAGAATGACTTATCACTCTCTGATTATGCATGTTCCTTGATTAGAGAGCTTTCTGGATACTGTAAATAATCACTAGTCATCTGCTTACAAATAGGTAATGTGGTCCTTGAGCAAAGGACAGAAAGAATCTCCCCATTATTCACAAGTACTTTCTGTTCATTACTTAAGAAACTTCAGTGTGAGATGTTTTTATAATGTAACGGACTAGGCCATAAATTAGACTATAATATAAAGGACTAGATCATAAGATTACATTATACATGTGGATGTATTTATGCAAGTCCATAGGTCTATTTATGTGGACTCAGTTACTTGCAAAGGCAACATTCAAAACCCACTTGGACACACTCCTGTGTAACCTGCTCTAAGAGCCCTGCCTTGGCCAAGGAGGTTGGACTAGGTGATCTCCAGAGGTCCCTTTCAACCTTCAGGTTCTGTAATTCTGTGATGATGGCAAAAACTCTTTTGGATTGGAGTCTTGTAATTTATTCAGTTAAGAAAAAAAGATACATTGCTTGCTAACAAAGTGCTTGGAGACAGTCTGAGTAAAACTTAAATGGTTTGAAGCCTATAGATTAATATAGAAAAATCTGGAATTGAATTAAAATAAAATAAAAAACCTTCAGCCTGTATCTTTCCTGTCTTTTTCCATGGTTTTACAGTTTCTCTACATAGAAAAGTTAGTATTTAGGTATGTAAACTGTGAATGTATGAAGAATCAGCTGTGGTATGTTAGCTTCCCCACATGCACATATAATAATAAGATTAGCTCCAGGTAGGAGGGCTTATCCCACTTTCAAAGCAAAGTAGGAAGTGCTGCAGAGAGCTGCTCACACAGGAAATGTGTATGTATTACTGGCAACATGGGAAAGTCGCACTGAATTCCTGTAGAATGAGTTTCCCCCTGGAGACAAAAGCTTGGAGAAAAGGCTTTTTGCAGCAGAAAAAATATGAAAAAGCCTGTGAAATAGTGAGAACATCCAGGAAACTTTGCAAACCATTGACTAATTACTCTTTTCCTTTCACTTTAGCTAAACTACTTTGCTATGTTTTGCTATCCATGCACTACTACTGAATTTCACATACGTATCAACTGTAATACATTTTCATTCAGAAGCCTGTCACAGTGCAAGATTACTGGAGTTGACTGTGAGATTAGAGCATTACCTACAAATGTGTGCTTTACTGTCACTGGTAATAATATGCAAGCATGGCTTAAAACTGGAAGCAAACATACAGAAATTATCCAGTAGATACAGACTAAAGCCAGTTACTCAAGTTGCTCTTCATTTGTTTGCATAAAAAAGATTTGCTATACCTTCAGTTTTCAGCACTGAAGGGGAATGAATATATGTTAGTGTAGATAAATATATATTTAAAACATATATATCTCTAAAAATCTTGTATCTCTCTACAGCATTCTTATATCTATAAACCATATATCTATATAACAATATATATAACACTCAAATATAAGACAGGACAAAACTAATTTAAATCTGAATCCAAACTTCTTGTCCATCCTTTAGTATAAGAGTTTGTTGCAAAATCAGTGTAAAAACCTGTCTAAATTGATCACATTTCATACTGTCTTTGTAGGGATGTCTATGACAAAAAATGGTGTAAAGCAGTGGGGAAACAGATTCCTGGTAGGTTTTCATTCAACTGGTCAGGCTTTTTTGTCATTACTATTGTCATTCACAGTTTTCACCTTCAAAGCACAAGTCATTTAGACTGGTAGAGTCTTGTCACCAAAAAGTAATGTCCTAATTATAAACCTCCATCCCATGCCAGTCTTATTTTTTTTCTGGTGAGAGTGAAATACTAGTTTACAGATTTTACCAAACCTGTTTGATTCATGGGGGTCTGTGACCTGGCAGTGCAATGTTTGACAAAGGCCATAATTCATTCAAGAACCCATGCAGCTTTATTTAGAAATGGTTGGGTTTGAAAGGAATTAAAAGGAGCAGCCTTCCTAAAGCATTCCTAAAGTACCGCATGATGCGCTGCTCTTCTAACATTAAAAAAAAGAAAATCCTGATTTTTGTTTATGTGCTTACTTGATTAGTTTGTCCACAAAAAAATTAGGCTGCTTCTATAAATCTGACCCATCCACTGCCTCTAGGACAAAATAAGAATTAGCTCATTTTTTTAAGCCCAAACCGAAACTTGATAATTTGTTTGTATGCTTTATTGACTGGGTTATTTTAATTGTGTATTCAAGTTTAAATAATAAATGCAAAGTGTTGTACAACTTAATGGCACAAGCACACAAAAGCCATTGGCAGAACTTGGTCCTGTGAGATATTCAGTTTACGAGACATGAGCAATTTTCCTTATCTGAATACTTGGCGAAGCAAGCCAGACTCTCAGAGTAAAATCAGCAAAAATTAAAAGTTCACAAAGATACCGTTATCACTGACATATATGGTCTTTTACTAGATATGTAAATATGTGAAGTAAAAAAACTGTGCCCAGAAGTAAATTCATTCACCTTAGGAGATTCATTGTGAAATACAGCATAACAGCATTACATAAATTCATTGTGAAAACCAGGAATGAGAGATTGTGCATAACCTCATTAAAAGCAGTATAGCTTATTTAGCTCAGATTACGACTGCATTCTATGAAATTCTGCTGCCAGAAAGCTGAGTAAAAATATGGTAAGATAAAATTAATTGGCGGGTTTGAATCAGTTGATCTTTTACATTTGCGGACATTTCACAAGACTTAACAGTAGTATTTCACAGCAGCTCTTTTTCAAATACGAACAAAAGGCTATGCAGAGGAAGGATGACCTTTTTATCTTTGTAGTCAAAAGGCTCTCAGATTTATTTTTAGACATGATGCATATGGTAAAATGGCCTAAAATTTCCCTCAAGTGCCAGGTTGTGAGTGGTTCTGAGGCAGAAGGAAGAATTTTGTTAAAGGAAATACTGCAGTGAATGCATGAAACACTTCACTACAATAAAGATGAGGGGGAGGGTGAAGGGAGGAGGGAGGGAGAAATGTACTACTAAATGTCTGTGTCTCCTAAACACTCACAGAAGTGCTGTTTGAAATTGAGCAGAAATGGGCAAGCCCCACATTCCTTCTGTGGTCATAGAGCTTCCCACTCTTCTAATGCACTCCAGTAGACTTGCAGAGTTCAGCTGCCACTGCAGAGCTCACATCTGGTACGGAGAGCATGCTTTAATAATCCTAGAAATAATTTAGAAAGACCTACTCATCTTGGAAGCAGTTCTCCTTTGAGACAGAGGGCCATAGTGCCCCGCAATGAGGCCCTGCAGTCCTCCACAATCGATTTTCAGTGCACAAGTGCTATGTCAGACATTGCAGCTACTGTGCACTGGTATGGGAGTCCTGAACTCCAGATCTTAAACCTGTGTTTCCAAGCAGCATTGCCTTCAGAGTTCTGGAGGTGCTGCACCCTGCACACGTAAAAAAGCTGATTTGCAGGGAACCCATCTTCACCTACATGTTCAATGATTTGAGTGCCCATGTGTTCGTGTGCTGATTTGGAGAGGTATGTACAGTAAGTCTAACTTACGCTTGCATATTGAAGTCAGTAAGATTCTTTTGGCTTTATAATCTCTTACTGAAGTCCATGAGGGCCAGTTCTGCCCATTTACCATGCTGAACAAACACTTTAATTTTAGTTCAAAACCATGTTTGTGAGGTGTCACTTCTAGGAGGGAAAAAACAACCACAAAATGTTTATGTGCTCCTGAGTTCCTCTGTCACCAACTGGGTCTTGGAGGTCTGTCAATCGAAATGATATAGATCGAAATGATATGATTATTAGCATGTTCATGTTTGGTTTTCTGGTTCATACATTTAAGATGAAGCTGAAATGGTAAATAAAAATATTCATCCCATGCATAGCTGAGAACCAATTACTTATTATATCTGTTTTCTTTTTATTATTAATTCCTACTCAAATCACAAAAGTACATGATCTAGAGGTAGATTCATATTTTGCTGGCCTCAGATCTTGAGTTACAGGTTTTGTATCAGTTTATTCTTGCCTATGACAAAAATGCAGATTATGGTAGGCATCCAAAGTCAATGCATAATAAAGTTTTTTAGCAGAACAGTGTCCTGTGCAAGCTAAAATTACTGACCCATTTTCTTCCACAGATTTTTAGTGAAATCAGTGGGACTACTTAAGTACATCTGAAGAAGAAAAAACCGATTTTTCACTTACAAAATCAGAAATTTTAATATAATGTCAGATTTTCCAAGTAGATTAAAAAAGAAATAAAATGAAATGCAGTTTCAGGACTGTCCTTTTAAGATTTGATAAATAATTTCTGGTTACTCAACAAGCCCAATTTTTCAACAAGCTGCTGACAGGCAGTGCTTATGATGGAAATAAATAAAGAAGTCTTGCAAGGCCTAGACAGCAGGGTAGCAAATTTTTACAGGATTAGGCCCTAAATGAGAATGATTCCACATTTAAGAAAGAATACATCTGGTAGGCAGAAACAAAACCTGCATGTGTATTATCCAGGAGGACATGAACTGAGCTCAGAACATTGTTAGGCCATTGATGGAGTGTTTGGATGTATGAAGGTTTGGCTTTTCTTTATACTTGAATAAGACAGTTCAGGACGGACTGCCGAATGAAGCTAATGAAAAGTATGCATTCAAGTCTTCTGTGTGCCAAGAGGAGCACAAGATCCTTGCACTGGGGGAGGAAGGAATTCAGTTGGCTGACTTGCTGAACAACAGGGCCATAGCTGCACCTGTGGGACGCTTTGACTAGGAGTGTGAGAATGGCTGTGGTATGTTCATCACAGCTCAGGACACATGGAAACAGCACACTGAAAGCATGGCTTGCACTTGTTTAGTGAAATTAGACCTGTCTCAAGCTGTCTGAGGGTAATTTAGAAGAAACGCTGATCCTTCAGAACCTGTGGATTTGGATTTCCACCGGAATCTTGTCTGGTAAAGATTTAAACTTGATAAGGAGCCAGAGCACAGTCCTTAAACTTTCCTCTTTCTCCAAATCAGTGTGGAGACTTGGATTTGTTACATACCAAGATCACTTTTCTACCAGTAATGTGCAGTGATGTGAGAACTGCTCAGACTGATCTTTGCCCACTGGATGGCCTTTGCTCAGTGGAATGTTGCTCCAAAAATGGTATTGCAGAAAAACAGTTAATGTCTCTCTAGGAACTCATTCTGTGTCTCTGTCTATTAACACTCATCTGTAGCTAAGAAACTTGGGTTTGTAGTTGTAAATGGCCTGGAGAAGGGACTGTTCGAGAAAGGGTCAGACAGGACTAGTAAGTTAACGTTACATATAGGTAATTTTGCTCTCATGTGTGCTTACAGTTTTTAGCACCTCCAAACACAGTCATTAAAATTTCATGATACCTTGGAGCTGCTCAGTGAAAACATGAACTGTGGCGCATGTGAGTTTTCTATTGAAGCTTCTGCTCTCCAGTTATTTTGGTGAGAGATTTGTTTTTTGTGGCTTTTGGTTTGTTGTTGGGGTTTTTGTTTTGTTTTGGGGGGGGGGCTTCTACATTTCATGAGCAAGATAAAAACTTTTCTTTCCAGATCTTGAAAAAAATAAATAAAACCAGAGTGCCTTAAGTCTCCTTCAAACTGAACTGAATGAAAAATTAATTTCACCGAGTTTCATAAAAAAACATGTGGTTTTATGTATACCTTCTGGTATACATTCAGTACTGGTTGAGAAACTATTCTCCTAAAATCTCAGCCTTTTCTTTATCTAATACCATTAACTATATGACCTATATCTATAGAAATCTCTTGTATCCTCTAGAGGATCACGGGGACTCTTTCTTTACTGTGTTTCATCAGATCACAATGATCCAAATTCTTAACATGAGCCTCACGTGCCTATGTAACATCATTAAAAATTGGTTACCAGGCAAAACTAACACTGCAATAGGTAACTTCTGCTGACCTCTGGTATCTCTTACCATATTTTAAAACTGTGTAAAAGTTCATGGTTTATCACAGTCCATGGCATATGTCAGAACAGAAAGATTTATTATTCAGCCATTCAGCATTAGAAGTTAGTATACTTTGTATTTTTTTTTTATACTGAAAGCTCATCACAAGGCAGTCTCCATTAATTGTGGCAAACAGCACTACAGTTCAGTCATTTGGGGAGAATGGTACCACCTGAAATTCAGGAGGATAAATCAGTCTGATCTTAAGTACTCTGTATAATGATCCATTCATTAGAGATGCAATATGCAACTTCAAGAGGAAATTTTTGGAGATTTTTGTTCACTCTGTGAATCTAGAAAGAAAGACTAAACTGATATCAAATGATGTCAGCTCAAGTCCATGAGTGATACTAGACACACACATGCTTTTGTCGTAAGTTGCACTCTACTGTAGGATACATAACCATTTAACATACATTTTGGGAGAAATCTGCATATTTCAGTAAAAAGCGTGCTTTATCTGCTAAACTCACAGATCTGAAATGTTTTCTGTTCATATTCTGAATTATTAATGTAAGAATATCTAAATTAATCCCACATCCCTGCGCATGTAGAAGAGAAGTTCACTAAGTTTTATGCTGTGGTGTTTAAATGTCTTCTCTTTAATGAAGCATTATTTGATCTACTTATTCTGTGTCATTATTTTGTCTCTTGTTCTTCTGTGCTGTGGTGCTTTCTGCACTGCTATTCTGTAGCCTTTGGGTATCTTTTTATGGCAATTGTCTTTGCAGCTACCATTCTGAAGTTACAAAACCCCTCATGAAAGCTAATATACATTTAAAATATAAACATACAGTGTTAGATGAAGGGATTGTGAAGCAGATAAACAGAGGCAGATGGTGCAGATTTAATTAATAAAAAAACACAAACAGGAAAATAAATCTGCTGCAATGATTTAATGCCTAATTCAATTAAGAAAAAAAATGTCTTGGAGTTTAGTTATTTGCAGGAAATTCTATACTATGTTGTCTCTATTTGGAGAGAAATGGTTTGTATAAACTTTACAGCATTTTCTTTCATGAAGAATCTGACATGTTCTAATCGAATTCGAAGAAGTTTGCTCCTTGCAAGGAACAGTACTCAGGAGAAAGCAGGGAATGAGGCTTCAGTCACTAGTTCAGATGTACAGATCAGGAGTCTGAGACTGAGCTCTCGAATACCAGGTTGACGCTAAAGTGCCTAGCCACTGGATCTCATGGCCCATTTTGACCAGAAGTTTAGCAGCATGCTAAGAGACCCTCCCCACTGAAACTGTTTCTGAAACTAGTGCACAAACTTATGGAGCACAGGGTTGTTTCTCCAAACTGACATGTTCCTTAAGAGAGAAAAAAAACCAAAACCTTTTAATTAAAACGACCAAACCCACATCATTATTTAACTACTGGTCTAACCAATTTGTTAGGTATATTATCAGAGTAGCAGAAGTAGTTTAAAGAGGTTATAAAATAAGAATACAAAACACATCAACAGGAAAAATTGTAAAGATTTCTTGACTTGTTGCTTTGGATTTTGCTATGTATTGCTTCTTATTGCGTAAAAAATTGAGGACTGTACATGCAAGAAGCAATGACATGATTACCTGGGCTTTGACACAAATTCAGTGTTATTTTACCTAAATGTGATTTTGACATTTAAGCAGTTCTGTAAGCTGATAAATGAAATCTAATTTTACATGTGGTTTATTCTCTGGATATTGTTGGCTGTAAGTACAATGTTGGAGTTTCTCGCATGAGATTTTTCTCCATTGCTGCTACACACGTAATGTCATAAGAGACCACTATTGGAACTGGGCTAATTTTTATTTTATGGACTACCTCACTGTCCAGAAAACAACAATGAGAGAGAGAACCTTGTGGGACACAGTAAATAGGTCTGTGGAATTAAAACTACAATAAATTTAGGTTGCCTTTGTTGGGGAGGTTTTGCCTGTTCAATGTGGGATAGAGTAGTGAAGGGATAAGGGTGTGACCATGATTCTGGATTTTGGTTTTGGAGTTATGTCATTATTTATGATGCTTCAGCTTTCTGAAATAGAGGTTAATGTCGTCAGTCCCAAAGAGAAGAAACCAAGGAGAAATAGTTCTCTTCAGTTGCTGAATTGAAGAATTTTTTCCTTTTGTCCTCAATAAATTAAAGTTTAAAAAATTATTTTAGGTCAAACTGAGATTAATTTCTTTCTCATTGCCTTTTTTTAGTCAGCAAATAAAAAAAAAAATCATCTATTGCTAGGCTCTTCAGTGTTTCAGACAGACTGGTAGAGGCTGGTAGGAAAGATATTTGTTTACATGCAGCTTTCCTATGCTGAAAACAGCTAAAAGAGCCCCCCTGGACACTCTCAGGAGCCTGGGAGTGACATGGGGACATCAGCCCTGTCTGACCCAGGTCGCAGGCAGGCCTCACTTGCAGGATGCCCCGCAGACGGTGTGGGGTCAGAGGGGGCTGGAGGGATGAAGGGGTGGAGGGGTGACGTCTCCAGCCTCCAATCATCCAGCTGCTCGTGGTTTTTCAAGCACTGGTTATGTTGATCGAGAGCAGTCCCAGAGTGACAGATTCATTCTTATCAATCTGCTTTCTGCTTCCATTTGCCACACAGAAAGGGCTGTAGCTGCTCTCCTTGAGTTTGCTGATGTCTCATCACCGCTCTCAGCCTGTCTTCCTGGCTGAGTGAGGGCAGATTCCTGGCTCTGGGAGCATTTTTAGAAGGGCACTTCTTCCATGTCACTTCCTCCTTCAACTATACATCCCGTGTTTGTATGTGTGCAAAGAGAGTGAGATCTACTCCCTGGCTTATATTAGGTACACTATGATTTTGATAGATAAATAGTTCTGTAACAACACTGTTAGAAAGTTTAAGAATTCTCTCTTTAATTTCTTTGACTAATTTTATCATTATCAGAATACTGTTCTGATCCAATCTATAACTTTTGGGAACCCAAACCTTTC
>JAVHNF010036111.1:0-10791 GCA_034783455.1 Micropsitta finschii
TTTATAAACCATACCTAGTACTTAATCCTCCTGTATAATCCTCCAAATGTGCATGTGGTTACTGATGAGTCAGAGAAACATTTGTGCTCTGTCACTGCTTACAGTAATTGAAGTCCTGGTCCATTTTGATACATAAATGTAAGAAGGGCAAAATCTGAAAGTTTTAAAAGCTTCTGACTCACCAAGAATGAGTAAGGGCTGACATACAAGTTTTGAACAGCAGCATAAGGTAAAATGCTGCTGGAAAATTTTGTTTCATTGTGCAGCTTGAGTATACAGCATACAAATGAAGCACAGCTAACTGTAGCAGGGATGCTGTGTATCACACAGTACTAGACTTTATTTTTAAAGCCCTATGGGAATCATGTGACTGTATAAATTTTTTCACTCTAATTTGTATAAATAATTGGATTTCTAGTGATTATTCGTGAAAGTTTGGCAATACCACTCTATAGAGAGGATTATCGGGGGTTGGGGGGGAAACTCTTGTAAATTATTGCATTTTAAAAGTCTTATATTTTAAAGTTGTTTGTGTGATTAGTTCCAGTTGAAATATCTGAATATGTGAGTTTTGTCAGCATTCTGAATTTTAATGAAACTGTATAAATCTTTTTGTTTGTTGGTTTGGGGTTGTTTTATGTTTTATGTTTTGTTTCATGTTGTTCATTTACATTCATTATTAGTGACCTGGTTCAGAAATATTTAAATAGTGATGTTACTGGTGATGTCCTACTTAAAACTTGTCTAGTCTTTAAACTGCAGTATGTAAAGGTATTTTAAGATCAGAGACATTGTATCTGCTAAGCTGGAAGGAGGGCTATGAGGTGTTTTCTCGTCTCTCTGGTAAAGAACTATGCAGTTGTAGACCCTGTACTCTAATTTCCACTACAGTTCCAGAGCTGTGGTAGCATAGCAGTGGGAAGGCATGTCATAACAACAGCTGATCTTCAAACTGTTCCAGGATTTACTGAAATAACTCCATTTATTCATTGAAATATTCTCATCAGAAAATCTAATTATGGAACTTAGTCTCCTCTGCCTTCAGGGTCTCAAAATCAATCCTCTGTTCATCAAGTTTAATGCAGAATTTTCACTGTTTGTTGAGTACCTTCCCTGGCTTATATCTACACATACACAAAACGTGGGGCAGAAATGTGCAGTATAATGTTATCTTTTTAACCTAGGACCACTTTTGTAATATTCCAGTATACAGATCTCTCAGATAAAGAAAATCTAGGGGTTCAGGCGAGGGGTTGGATGCTGGGTACGTTTTTAAATCTTGTTATTTTTGAAAAAGGATTTGATTGGAGCATCACAACTGGCACCAGAACTGATCAAAACCTGTAAAATGAGAGAAAGAGAGGGGGAGAGGGAGAGATAGGAGGCAGGGAGAGAGAAGGTCTCTAGACATTTAAAGGACAAATAAGTTTTTGGTTCCCATCCCTCTGGAGGGACCCGGTTTATTTAAAAGCTGAAGTGAGCTGTGGGACTGCTTAACTTGTTTTTGACTTCACAGAGCACTGAAGGAGTAGGATTTCTCTGCGTAGCGATGAGCCATATGGGGTGTTTGTGTAATATCTCCTTGTGGGGAATGGAATGAAATGAGATCGTGATTCTCTGTTCCTTCTTTAGAAAATCCCTCATTGCAAGAGTTCTGCTCCTGGAAAAGGCTCCGCCCTCTTACACACAGAATCAGCCACCTCCCTAATAGCAGATACTCCATGATAACACTCGCACAATGTTTGGCTCCATGCCAGGCTGTAATTTGTTTTTGACATCTATCTACTGACTAATGTGACAACCCACACAAGTATTTATTTCCAGAAGGAGGAATGCATAATGAGAGATGTAGCTCTCCCAAGTTCTGAGGAGCCATTTAATGAAAAAGAGGGAGAAAGAGCAACCACCCACCCTTCCTCCCAAATGACAGGTTTTTCAAAGCCCGAGCACCAAATCCAACAACTTTGAAGTTGGCCTTTTGCGGTTTCTTAGCTGCCATTTTCCCTGCTGTAACTTCGTGGGAGCTGGTATTTGTTCTTTGTTGAGCTAGGGGTATTTGGAGACTTAAAAGTGAGGAGTTTCTAGAATGCAAATGGATGAGATCTAGGCGAAAGGCTGGACTGCATGCCGCATTGCATAAGAGTACTACATGCTCCTGCGCACTCAGCCTGTTTTGGCTCCCTAAGTCTGACTAAAATACGCAAATTCTAGAGCAGCAAAGCAGCTGTTAGAAATTCTGGCCGTACTAGAGGCCCAGTAGCCGTAACAAACCTAGCAACCACTGCAGGTAAAACTCCTCAGCAATTCCAGTCAGAAACCAGGCTGAAGGGCTTAAGGGGCAGGAGGGTAAAATCTAACTATTTGAAGGGATGACCAAAGGAAATACAGGATTTGCTATTTCATGAGATCCTCATATCAAAGCAAGGATGCCTTCTCTGGAAGGTGAAGCTTTACCTAAAATTATTAGTCTCTACTTGGTTGAATGCTATGCTGGTGTTATATGAGATGTCAGACTAAGTGATCTGGATCATCCTTTGTAGCATAAGAATCTATCAATGGTGATGTGTTGGGTTTTCTTCCCATCAGCCATGCTACTACTATTCCTATTGGGTCTTTGTTTGGATGGGAATTCATTTAGTTACAGCATAGGTCTGTAAGTGTACTGGTAAATCTTCAAAGTTTGCTGAATGTGCATGTTATAGGTACCTGGTTGATATGCTTATATTCTTTTAATTTGGTCCTAGTTTTTATTATTACATTAGTAGGTTTAAAAGCAAAACCAGTGATAAAAGAGTTTGCAAAACTGTTTTACCAAAGAGCAATACGTCTTACTGAAAGCTTAACACAGTGCCACAGGCAAGCTTCCCTCTGACTCAGCTCTTTATTACTAATAACTGCTCATTGAATATAGATTTTAGTGTAACTTAAATGGTTTTTATTTACGCACCATTAGTTAATATAATGGGTTAATTTTACGTGATGCAGTTGTGTCCTGGGAAAATCTCCTGATGTGAATCAAGAGAATTTGGCTTCAGTGCACAAAATTCTGAAAGTAAAACATAACTTGCTGGTGGGACCGCTAGCCCTGTTCATTTTTGTCCTAGTACTGAGCTGGGTTCATGGTTCAGTAGAGTAAGCATTTAATTTCCCAGAAATAAGACAAATTGATTTGGACCCAGACATAAGTTGAAGCAGCCAAAAGTGCTCCTTCTACCCAAACTGCAGTGCCCTCCGTGTGTATGGATGTCCTCATGGAGAAAAACAGAATCATCATCCCTCTCTTCTGGGAAAGGAACGTCTGGGTTAGCAGGCAGCCATTCTTTGTAGCTGGGAAAAATGTGTAAGTGGCTAGAAGCTAAACTGGAAATGAGGATTTTTAACAGTGAAAGTCATTAACCTAGTAAAGCAGTAGATGCTATTACTTGAAATCCTTAAATTGAGGTTTAACTTTGGTTTCAGAATGGTTTGCGGTTAAGAAATTGTAAGCTTCATGCAGGAATTACTGATTTAGGTTTTCTTGTTGGTGCTATGTGGTCAGTTGGTTAAATAATCCTGAAGTTGCCTTAAAACATTTATCTGTGCATATAGTGATGTCCAGAACACTCTGTGATAACCAGCAGGATATGACAGGCCGTGAGATGAAAACCCGTGGTGGTCCAAAGGAGGTTTTTTGTGCACCTACACCAATGACTTTTGTCCCTTCAGCAGCTCCTGGTGGACTTGCATTACTGTGCACCCCTAGTTAAGCAGTTTTGGTCTGAAACTTGACTCACACCCTGTGGCTTGAGGCACTGATGGGCAATTAGCAAAAAAAATACCCTGCAGATCTGACAGGCTTCCTCTAGCAGTCATTGCAAATGCTTTGTTGTTGGAGCTTGTCCCAAGAAAAATTGAACCAGTTTTGAGCCAGTCTCCAAGGTAAATGTGGCTGCTTTTCAGGAACAACAGTTCCTCAAGATGCTAATGAAGGTGTGTAGTCCTTATTCATTCTTGCCAACATGCTAGGAAACATAGGGAGAGGCCAAGGAAAATAAAAATGCTCATGTGGCTTCCTGTTGTCTCCTGTGCTGGAAGTCAGGCATGGTGGCAGGCAATGGTTAAATGCATTCCCATTCCTGCAGATGTCTGTGAAAAGTTTTTATGGAATTTGAAAGGTTTATCTTTTTCATGACCAGTGTATTTTCCATGATCGCTTGTGTTCCAGCAGACCATGCCTATTGCTATTTTAATATAACACGATGCAGAGGAATTATCCTAAAACTCACTTTTTCTTACTATAATAGGCTCAAAGCCTATAGCACCTATCCTATTAGTTACCAGTCAGTTCAAAAAAACTAGGCATTGTGAAATTTTAATTATTTCTTTTTTTTAATTCTGTATAAAAAAGCTTTAGAAGTTACTTTAACAATATTTCTGTGTAAAATTGTAAGAAATCTACTCTCATATTGCCAGCCCTTAAGAAGAGTCATGAGTGATTAAAAAAACTCCAGGCATCTCATTTATAGTTTAGTCACGATGATGCAAGGGCGGATTTTTGTTGCCATGAGCCAACTTTTGCTTGTACTTGTGCTCTATGCCAGGACACTGAGTTTGTCTAGATCATTTTTCTCTGTCTCCTGCATGGTTGTGAAAATCCTTGTTGATAAGGTCACACCTAAGCTTCATTGCTTAAGATGAGCAACCTGAACTGTATCAGCCTACTTCCTAACAAAAATTGTTCTCACACTACACTGCAACCTCTCATGGAAAGCCAGAACTTTCCAAGGTAGGAGGACTCCCATGCAAGGCTGTGTCAAAAAGACATATGCACGTTGCCTGTGTACCTGGGGGAACATGTCTGAGGAGTTGTTTTGCTTTTAATTTAAAAGCAGGAACAACTAAGTGGTGCTCTCAGAAAGGGAGAAAGGGAGGCTTCACAGGCGATGTCCCTGCCTTGGGGAATGCTGGCTAGACAGCAGCCCATCCATGTAGATGGATGATAATTGCTGCAGGTGCATGGTGACAGTAGACTCAGTTCAGGGGTGAGAGGATATTTTGTCAGATGGCACATTATACACCATCATGATTTCATCAGCCTGGGTCCTGTACACCTGGACAGGAGATGTCTATACCAAAATTGCCTGTCCTTGAGATCAATATACAAATTTTCTTGCTTTTGTCATTTAGACTAATTCTTAACATGTTAGAAGCCAAACTAAATGCCAACATCATCTATTTGAGAGTTTTCTCTGAACATCAGATGTTTGAGGTCTAAGGTATGAAGGCCTAGACTGAGGCAAGCTGAGTCTGATTTATGGTCTGGGAACAGAATTCCTGCAGGTCACTCCCCACTGAGATATCCCAATTTTATACAACTAAATCTCCAAGATAAAAACTAATGTGTTTGCATGAGTAAATGTAACCCTGTTTAGGTTTCTGGGCTTGAATTCTCCAACCTTCATCAACTAATAGGGATGATTACATTAGAAGCTCACATGCCTAGTGTCAGTGGAGAGAAACAGACCTCCTCATAGCGGAGTTCACCTAGCAGGTGGGGTGATTTTTGTTTTGAGGTGCTTGCTTCTTTCCATGTAAAGGCACTAGTAGGATGTTCCCAGAGAGATTATGGGTCTATCATCTCACAGTGGGTTCTGTAAAGTCCCCATGGGGTGACTGAGGAGTCTCATGCTTTGCTCCATGTTTGAGCTAGTTCTAACTGACAGTGGAGAGAGCCTCATCAAGTTAGTCTGCCTTGCTTGTGATTGCCCTTTATGAAAATAGTGACCAGAGAGAAAGTAGCAGGATCATTTAAAGACATTCAGTTGGATTTCTTACTGCTTTTACATCAGTTTGAACCAAGACTAATTCTGCTGAAGCCAATAGATGTTAGTCTGCTGTGGGAGAGAAGAATAAAGCTCAGTGAGCACATAAACTGAAGTAGAAGTTTCTTCTGGCTCAATAGTCCAGCAGTGCTCTGAACTGTAGGTGTGCCAGCTTTAAATCTGCAGTTAACAAGTTCAGTGAGGAGGGAACTGCAGAGGCATATATCTTGGAAGATGAGAAAGTATCACAAAATTTGAGGCCCTGTTTTCATCTCCTTGGCACAATAGCTGTCTTGCTCTGAGAGCAGGCACCTCATCTTCCCTTTATGCTGGCAGAGAGGCTAGTCTGGACATGCACATGTGCCAGTCCAAAACAATTGGATTGTTTTTTGTTTTCCTCAGATCTAGAGTTGCTCTTGGAACAGCATAAAGACTGCACTGGCTTATGCAAAGCCCTATTTGTCGGGATCAAAAGCCTGGTTTTATTTCCCCTTTCAGTCATTTTGGACTGGACCTGCCCCGGTTTTCTGCAGCTTATGTAAGGGTGTCACTGCAAGTCCCGTTACACTTAGACTGTATGATAACTGGCAAACTCTCTTATGAAATCACTCACATGTCTTAGAGCACCTTTAAAAACGAAAACCACAACACAAATCTCTTGGCTGAAAACATGTGTGCCCTGTTTCAGCATACATACCATCTTACTTTCATCTACACCCTCCCCAGATAAGCAATCAACTAAAAAACTTCTAGTATACTGGGTTTTTGAATGGAAATGTTGATAAGCCCTTAAGTGCAGTGATGCTAATGGATGATACCGATATAATAAATAGCAGGAGATTCAGCCATGCTCACTGCTAAAATACTTAGGAGCTTCACTTTCTCTTCAGTTTGGAAAACTTTCCATTTGTAGATTGCTTTTCCCATTTATAGATTTAGCTACTGCTGAATTCAGCAGTCTTTGTCTCTTGCCATTTTGTCCACTTTTACATTAAGAAAACATCTCTGATGCTGTACTTACTTCTTCCTGAAACTTTTATTTAAAAAATCGAATGCATTTGCCTTTAGCCTAGCACAGCACTGCATTCCAGCGCATCTTGCTTTTGGTTCCTGGAAAGAATACTGTCAAGAAATCTTACGTTTTGAATGCCCTTAATACCTTGTTTCTCCCTTGTCTGTTCCCTCTCTTTGCATTTGATGGATTTTTGGTTTTTTACAAATCACTTTTGTCGACTTGTTTTTTTGATGGCTCCTGTTCTTCAGGTTGATTTATTACTTTCATGTCAGCATAAAACTTAGGGTGGTATCTTATAGGTGGATGGGTCTGCATGGGTATGTTAGTGTATATTAAACTGAGGTATAAACTTACTGTGCATAGCCTTTTTGGTAAACACGTTTGTGTGTAGAAATTGTTATTAGAATTATTAAATACAACAATATAATAATTTTTACAACCAAGAGATTTATTTTCCTTTAAATGGCTGTTGAGAATACAGAATGTATTCCCTGGCAAACTATAAATGCTTTAAGACAGGTCAAATTTTAAATCTAAATGACTTGACAGAGACCTATAATCCTCTGAGGGTTGAGAGGGTAATTTACTCACTGCGTCCATGCAGTCTTTAGCCTCTCTGCTGAGTCTGTTACGTTGTAGGCAGCAGTCTGCTGGAAACGGGACTGTTTCCACTCAGGCAGTTGAATACCCAACTGAAGAAAGCGAGTGCTGATTATGGATTACTACTGGAAGTAGCATTACTATAACTTGTTTGCCTAGCAGTGAAAGGCATGGTGGCTTTTTACTTTGTTTCTTTGGCCAGGGTGATTGTCCTAATGGGCTTTTGCATGGTTTTTTTTTTTTTTTCTTGTTTTTAGTCTTTAATCCCTTCTTTTATTTCTCCCTGGTTTCTTCACAATTCACTGTGAAGTTGCCAAGCCTATGACCATCATTGCCCAAACACTATGCCAGCACTCTTCTGGAAGGGTGCTTTTCCTTCCTGCTTCACTCTTTCTCCCCACTGTCTCCTTCTGCTGTGTTGGCCCAGTTGTTGCTACAACTCGGTGTGAACTGAGGTTGGTAAGCGATCTTCGTTAAAACCTGTATTTGTTTTCTTTGCCAGGTTAGCTTTAATGAGTAGAGCTAGTAGTTTATTGTGCAGCTATCTGAATGCTGGTGCAGTCATGTAGGTTGGGATGGCACAGGAGAATGGTCAAGAGACCAGGAGATGGATTTCTCTAGAAGCAGTGTGAATTTATACTGGCATACAATGTTTGGTGAAACATGGCCTGTTCCAGTCACCTACTGGAGAAGACAATAATTTATTTTATTTTTCTACAGTTCCTTTTAAAGATTTTAGTTCTTTGGAAAAAATAAAGGATTAAAAGCAGGGTTGAAAGCAGGAATAAAATGATACAGAGATGGATGCAGTCACACTATCAATAAAGAAGCTGTGCAGAGAGCTACTTCTTTCACATTGAGTGGCGTTAACATCCTCACCTCCTGCTCAGCTGGAATCCACTGGAATGAGCAAAGCATCATTTTGCTTATTACTTGCCCCATTCTTTTTCTACATCATATCATGTCTTTGCAGTTCACAGAACTGCAGCCCAGTCTTATCCTGGGATGGGGGTTGCACCCCAGATGATTTTGCAACATGGGAACTGGAACAAGGACTTCCTTTTCCTTTCCCATTTATGGCTTGACCTGCATTTGAACTCAGATCTCTAGGAGCTGCTGCACAAACCTGCCACAACTCCATGGCCATGTCCTAGTCCTTGTCTTCTGCTTTGAAGAATGTTCCGCTTTTGCAGAGAAAAAGGCTAGCCCAAATGGAAGTGTGCGTGCTGGAGAACTGGAGAGACAAAGCATCGGTTTTTACTAACCACCCTGTCATTTCTTGTGTTCAGCTTCTTTGCAAAATGGCTTTTATCAAAATAAAAGCTATTGGCTGTGATAAATGTTCCAGGCAAAGGGTCTGAGTGACTGATTGAGGTAGGGTTTCTATTAAGTGGCTATGACGTTTTGCACTCCTAGCAGACAATGGGAAATAAGGCCAAGGAAATGTTGTTTATTCTGATCCTTAAATGTAACAAAGTTGTGAAAGTTTGCTAAAGTTTCTCACATTCTCTTCTTGCCTTTCTTTTGTGCCCTTGAATCCTTTCTCAGTATACACACAGTTCTCTGTCACTCTGTGCAGCTCCCTGTATAGCCCTCATGCTTGAAGTACCTAAGTGCTTTCCACTAACAAGAAAATCAACATACAAAATGTCTTTCTTTCTCCTGTTCCTGGAAGTAGTTTAGAACCAGTTCACATGCTCATAACTGCAGACTAGAGCCTAAACTTTGCAAATAATTTCCATTTTATCTGTGCATTATATAATCATCTCCATCTTTATGTGTGAAGGCAACAGCAGAGTTACTGTGTAGAGTGTCCTTGCTTTCTCCTCAGCCATTGTGTTCCTCTCTATTGTTGTTTTGAAGTGGGCCTAGTCTGTTCTTTCTCATTCTGTCTTCTGTGTTCTGTTTTATTTACTGCCATTGGCATGATTTGCATTATTTATTGCTCGTTACTCTCTCTCTGGCCTCTGGAATAATGGTTGTGTAGTGTCTTAGTTTCATTCCAGAATCTACACAGTCCTTCATTAGCAGCTCCTTTGTCTCTTTTTAATATTCTTTGCCAACACCGCCGCTGTATACCTTTCTTTCCCTTTCAGCATTATCTTATCATTTGCATTTCCATTAAGTTAGAGTGAAAGGATATCATTCCCTTGTTTCTTAAATTTACCCAATATTTTCAAAACTGCTAATATATTTATACAGTTCAGTCAATCTAAATAGCTTTTTTCATGCATTCTCTGAAGTCTTATTAAAAGCAAAATATTACATGCTGTATCCCTCTCTTATTATGACTGATCAATTATCTGTATCTAGTCAAGTGGTGTTACTTGTGAGTCTCAAACTGTAAAAATTTGCTTCTGATTTTTCACATGTATGTACTCACGCAGCATTCTTTGTCAGACTGGGGGGATTAGGGAGGGGAGGTTAATTTTTTTTTATCTGTCTAAACCACTCATGTCCCTGGAGGAATTAGGCCATTATATGTCCCCCATAAAAAAAGTAGAGGACTGCATAGTGGTCTGAGCACATGACAGGGGCTTGGAGTTCCTAATTTCCAGGATCTCCTGCTTCTGTAAGGGGTGATATTTGTATCAGGTGATACTCATTCAGCCAGGTTTTCGAAATTGTTTTGATAATCCACTGTTTGATAATCTACCTTTTTGAACATCCACTTCTTGAAAGACAGTAAAAACCTACTCACTGCTGTTGCTGCCTCAAGTGCTGTGGCAGCCACACTTGCCTGCATGTTCAACCATAAGGCTGGATAAACAGGGTGGTTTGACTATTCAAATTTACGTTTTGGACAGGGCACATGGCAAATGAAGTGGTGCAACAGAAGTTAAAATGAAGTGAGGAATGAGGGTGCTCTCTTACTGAATAATGTTTTGGGTTTGCATATCAGGGTTCAATTTCCAGCTGTGACTTGATATGTCATGTGAATGTGTCTCAGTTTTAGCTCCCGCAGCTTCCTTCCACCAATGTACTCAGAGCTGCTACCTCTGGAGAGGTTTCATTGGATCAAAGGGGCTTCTATGAATGATACAGGGATGCTCGGAGATTGTGGAAATAGAGAAAGGCATTGAGACTGTCATCCTCTCTATATTAAGGTGTGCTAGAAAGTAAGAGGTCTTGAGATGGAAGCCCACTGACAATTCATCCTTCTAATTTACTTCTGTAAAGCACCTGCACAATTGTTCATCATTCTCATTTCATAATTTATGATAAATTGTTTTATTTTATAGAGCAAGAGGAAAATCTCTCAGAGGCTTGCCACTTCAACTCTTTTCTGTCCATTTACAAAAGGTGCTCCAAAAGGGCTACTGTGGGAAATTTGGCCCCCTGTTTGTCTCTTTTCCCTTCTCTGCAACTTGCTTT
>JAVHNF010036112.1:2315-14050 GCA_034783455.1 Micropsitta finschii
GGCCTTGTAACATCAGATCCTAAAGTTCTGCTTTAAATTAAGCTGAATTTTATTGTGTGTCCCTGCCTGACATACAAGATTTCAATTTTGCTACCTATTAGCCCTTTTGTTTGACTTCAGTGTGCCCTGCTACCATATAGTCAAGTACCCTTACCCTTACCAGTTACCTCACAGCACATCCTCAGGTCTCTGGAACTACTCAAAATCAGCAATGAAAGCATTTGATCCTTTAGCTTTCCTCTAAGTGGGATTTATACTAAGACTACATTTACACTCCATTTTGTCATCCTCACTCAGCAGCAAAGATGGCACGAGCAGCTCTGCTCCACATAGACAGCAAAGACACGGATTTTGGACACAAGACAGGGTGAAATCAAAGTTGTTCCCGTCTCAAAAAGCAGCTTGGAGGTGGTCAGGGTGAAGGGGGGAATAATGATTTCGAGGGCATACTTTCAGCCCCACTCTTGTGATAATAGCAAGAGAAATCAGTCTTCCTGACCACACAGGGTCTTGTGATACAAGCCTTATCGACACTGGCCACACACACTGCAGAAAGTCTGTGCATAACAGACTGAGCTTAAAAGCAGCACTTGTAAGTAACAAGCTGCATATACCTGCTGCTTTCTTGAAAGCTCTGGTAACATGAAGTCAGTGTTTACCCTGCAACCACCACCTTCAGCTTCATTGACATGGGGAGGGTGTCTGCAATAGGCAGAGAGGAAAAATAGATACATGGTAATTCTCACCTAATCCATAACAACAATCAATTGTAGCAAGAACAGATAATTTGTCAAAATACCAGTAAAGTTCCATCAGGAATTCCAGATCATTTGTATTATGGCATTTTGGAAAGGATGCACTAAATAAGCACCAAGGGTTCATCACATATATCTTGATAGCTATATATAAAAAACATCTATCAAGAACTTACTCAGAAAAAAAAAAAAATCCAAAAAAGCCACAATAAAAAAGCAGAACAAAAAACAAGGAAAGTGAATGCTGCTGTATGTACCAAACAAAGAAATCATGCCTGCAAAGGTACTGTATTTCTGGCACAATGTGTAGGCACATCTCAAATGTCAAGGGAAGCCAGGTTGGTCAAGAAGTATGTATGAATGAGAGCTGAAGGACATGAATGTCTTGAAGGAAGTAGCAATAGCAGCCAGCTCAGCAGGAGATAATCAACTCAACAGCACTCAACAAGTGCCCAAGAACTATTAAGAAAAGATGGGACTGAGAAACAGAGGACTGAGTTGATTTTATCACCTGCATTTCAATCAGTGCTCCTGAGTCAGCCCACCTCAAGTGACAAAAGCAAAACAGACACTAGCAGGACAACTGTTTCCTAAGCAGCTCTTCCAGGCAAGTAGATGCCGAGTCAATGAAGTGTGGAGTTGGACAGAAATACCACATTCAGACCTCAGTTTCCAGTATCACTGAGAGCTTACCACTGTTATAATTTCTGTTTTTAAAAGTTATTATCTGCATCCTGGGCGAGTTCAAAGATTACTGCATTCTGCTGAAAGTTTCCCCTGCTTTCAACTGAAAAAGTTCTCTCCTTTCCGTACTAAGGTGTTGTATACCATTATATAGCAGTGACAGATTTCAGTGACAGATGCAGTCCCTGTACAGGACCTTTCTTGCATAGCTCATTCCAGAACAATAAAACATCACAATGACACAGCCTCAGGAAGCAGAAAGTTTTCCTCTTTCTGGTTTGAAAAACAATATGCTTGGCACTATGATATAAAGGAACAATAAACCGGAAAATATTTGCAAATAAACAGCTCAAATCTATCACCCTCATAAAACTGTCTTCCATCCAGACAAAGTTTGCTGGGCAAAAGCCTAGCATAGCTCCAGGTGATACAGAAACTCAAGTGACATGCAGCACCTATCTCACAGAGGATAAAATCCCCTTTTTCTTTCAGTGAGGGAGGAGGAGAGAAGAAAAGAGAAAGAAAGATGTGCAAGTGAAGCTACTGCATTTATCATTCTGAATGCCCAAACTGGTATCTTTCCACACATGTATCTCTCAGATTAAGTCAGAGGAAGAAGTCTTATTAAGGAGAGTACCTGCTGATAGCCTGCATGGGGTGCTTCCAGCATAATGTAAAGATTGAGTTGCTTAATTTATGCCATCGCAGCTACTGTTAGTTCCATCCTAGATATAACACAAGTGAGAAATTTATCTCACATTTTACCATTCCTTTTTTTTTGTTGGCCTAATTTTGAAGTTTAACTAGGCTGCACTCCCAGGAAGCATTAGTGCAATACGCATTTGATACAGAAAAGCTACAATGAATGGCTCCTTTTCTTTCCCTTCCCCAAATAAGCTGGACCTCAAGCTTCATATAAAGAGGTAAAACTCCTGAAACTTGGCTAAGAAGTTCTCCCCAGGGATTGTTTAACATAATCGGGGCTACTTGCTACATATATACAGAACTCTCCCTGTAAGTTTTATAACACAACTACTGTTTTCACAGGACGAGTAAATATGGCACAGAAAACAAAACCCTAATTGCAAATTGGCACGAAACTCTAGACTAAGGAGTCAAAGGTATAATCAGCACAGGAAAGGAGGGTATGTGTGTCAGTACTGTTATTGGTCAGGACTATCTTCACTTGGGTGGGAAAGGCATAGAAGGAAAAAAAGGAGATGCTGGGAGTGAACTTGCAAAGTTTTCTCACACAGATGGAGAGTCACTAAGGAAATACAAGTTTCCTTCTTTTTCTGGTGGTAAGAATGGCTTCATTTCAGTATAGCAAATGATTTTATCTGGTAATGTTCCAATTAGATGGCAACAAGAGGGAAAAACAGTTCATGAAAGAAGCATGAAATTTATTCTAGGGGATTTTTCTCTAGGCATGCATTACAAAACTTAACACACAGAGCTTACAATATGCAAGATTAAACAGAGGAAACTGTTCATTTTAATTCCTGGCACGTGCAGAATAATTCCTTAGCTACTACCTCTCAAAAACAGGGCCACAAAATCCAGAAGTCTGAAAACTGACTTGGTTCACACTGAGACAAGTGCATGTTTGCATTCCATATGCGACTCAAAACACAGATGCTACACCTCAGCTAATTTGATTTCTCAGCACCTCACAGGCCCAACATAGACCAGAGCAACAGAAAGCCATAACAGCTTTTGCCACGTAAATGATGCCACAGAACACCCAAGTTAAAACCCGAAATAGCTCAAATTTATGAAAGGGATGAAAACTTTTCCAGCAGTCCTCCAGTCGTGCAGAGCTGCATCAGGGCTGCTCGCATTGCGGCAGCTCAGTCCAGGGGAGGGGCCACTTCATGGCTCTGAAGTAAAACCTGTTTGGTCAGTGTACATGTGAAGGCGTGCACAGGAGATGGACAGAGGGCTACAGAAAGACGCTAACAAGTGGTTTGTCACAGGTACTTGCCTCTGCTCAAGTTACACGGCTGCGTTTCAAACAGTCATGGAAGTAAAACATGAAGATCTTGCCTTTGAAGAAGCCTGTATATACCCCTGAGAAAGCACTGAGTGGACTGAAAAAAATCACAGCTCTTTTTCAGTATGCTAAATGAGAGACTGTACATTTACTAGAAAAACCTTGGCACTACATAGGGCAATTCTTGACGTTGGTCACAGTCAAGATGTTACACAGGAGAACCATAACATTCCTACAGCAGTAATGTCTTGGGTCTTTGATGCGCTTGCCAGTCCTGCCTGTGATGCACTTAGGACATACACTTATGTAGGCACAGCCACAAAAAACTGCATAGGGCGAGTAACCGGCTTGCAATTTTCCTAAAACTCATTACAAAAACACAGCCAGATTTCACACTTTGATTTTCTGATAAAGAAAATGGCTTAAATGCATTCACTTACCCACTTGATTTGAATCTCACACTTCAACCGTATAAAACTTAAAAGTATCTTACAAACCCCAACATATGATCATATATGATCTTATATGATCATATATGAGCAGCCCTCTTCTACAAATTCTGGAGAGATTTGGACAAAAAGTGTCCGGATAATACAATTTAAGGTTAAGACCAAGACACACCTTTTTCAGGCACTGCACTAACATACATTGGAAGCACACTGGTCTAGTTCAATAATGAACTAGTGGGTCAAAAAGGCTTGTATACATAGGATTACTGGTTTTGTATCGCATCCCTTGTTCCTAAATAACATTTCTTCAAGTTAAGCTAGACACTGAGAGAAACCATGCTAGTAGTGAAAAATCTCAACACCCAAAAGAGTAAAATTTATGGAAAATGTCACTTCTCTATACTAAAATAACACAGAACTGCTGGAATTATGACCAGAAGTCCCTTTTTCAGGCTCAGAATATTTGAAAGCAATTTTTTTATAGCCTCTCCTGGAATCATACAGAGGTCATGAGAACTGCCTTCTAAATTATGGCTAGATTATCACTTACAGTACACAAGTATTTTTATTGCACTGCTGTAAACCATGGTTAAGAGGCAGTCATGGATTATATCTTGAGAGAAAAACAATGAAATAAAGGAAACTTCCAGAACCCAAATCTCATCTGATCAAAGAAAAAGGGAAAAAAAAAAAAAAAAAAAGATAAAGAAAAAGATAAAGATAAAATGATGCACAATGGAAGAGCCCTGAGTTTAAGCCAATTATGGAGACACAGACATGAGTTTAAAAATAAAACCATTAAGCACACATTTGTCATTAACACTGCTGCAGGTAAGGCTTTTCTGATGCTGTCTTGCTTAAAACCTCCGCTTTCCCTAGAATTTCTTCTATAGCTGGATTTACACCTTTTCCCCCATAGTCCATTACAACTCTTGCATGGATGTTTATTTACTAGGAAACAAAGGAAAGCACTGGCTGACAGAAGAGCTTTGCTCTTCTGGTTAGACAAGATTGCTATTTGTCATGTTTAATAATGCAGTAAGAAAATTAGCCTTGTCTGCTCTTAAGCACAAAAAAGCCACACTTAACGTACTGGACAGGAACTGAGGAGAGGACACTACTGTGTCTACCAAGAGTGTTCTTCATGAACTTTACTAAAGATCTACCCCAATTCCACAGCCAAAAAAGAGAAACATCACTATAATCTACATTTTGTATGCCTTGTTTTGCATACTAGTCTTAAATTACTTGCTTCCAGGACTTTGTCCATATCACTACGTACTGAGACTAGGCTCAACAAGTGACCATGTCACGCTATCATAATTCCTCCTCAGCTATTGAGAAATACCATTACCACGAACATGGCAAAGCCATGTTTTTCAAATGCTTGACGAAGTTGCAATGTTACTGTGAGGATGCAAAGGCAGCTGAGTGCCAGAGGAGGACTCTGTGGGAACAGAGGAGAGGAAGAGTGACTCCAGACTTCTCAAAAGTCCAACTCAGCCAGCACTTCTTCTAAGGGGCAAGTGAAATTGAGCCCATCTATAAAGCAAAGTAAATATATATATCAAATTCTGTATGTCAAATCTTACCTAAATTCAGTAATAGACACTACCTGAAATATTCTTTATTCTCTAGGCTTACTATGTGGAGGAGAAAACGCATACTACATTTATCCTGCATCCTGAGCTACTTCTGCACTTTGAAGGTACATCAAGGAAATGTGCCCCAATACACAGTAAGTGAACCTTACTCTTTTGACATTCTGCTCTAGGAATGATTTGAAACCAGGGAAAATACACTGCGTTCCACCATGCAAATAGCAACTTCCCTGTATAATTATAGCATGTTTTGCTGAGAATTGCATCATGATCAGGATACTACCAAGAGGACAAACATTTAACCACTATTCTTAGTTTGTTAGAAATTTTTTCCCACATTACACAAACAGGTCCGCACCCACACATGGCTGCACCAATCTTTTCATTGTTTTTACTTCAGTAAAAGAACAGTTATTTTTACTTCCAGTAGCTTTATTTTTGTCAGTGTTATGAAACAGGCATTAACTTTTCTCCTTCAGCTTTCTTCACTATTATTCTTCCTTTGTATTTACCACACCTGTCTTCACTTTCTGTAAGACAAGACGATAAAACAGGAATAAAATAAAAATTCAGTATGCCGATTCCTTAATACCCTTAAATCTGCAGTAAAGGAGTTAACTTCTAAATGTCTATTTAACAGGAATGTTGAGGAGTTTCTCCTGATGTTTTCATAAAATGTATAGGTGCAGACTTGACAAAAGAAGAAACAGTATGTATTTCTAGATTGCACACAGTAACCAGATGTATCAGGGACAAAACGTATCAGATTACTGAAAATACCACCTAAACTTTACAAGCTCTTCCATATGTTGGCTGAAAGTATGAACCATGCACAATTCTTCTGAGCAGATGCAGCCTTTGTTGTTTTACTTGTAGACATACCTGTCAAAGAGTCAGCCAGCTCAGGCTAACTACACCTGAGGAGTGGTCACGTTAAAAGAAGACACAGAACAGCTAAGAAGAAATTAAGTGCTCAAAAGCTAACCTTGGTATATTACTTTACACTCTGTATGCAAGCTTCTGTTTATACTTCAGATTTCAGTTTTTCACTTCTGTGGCTGGAAGTGATAAAATAAAGAATATAGATTCTGCTCCCTGGTGCCCTCCTACATGCTCAGTGCTAAATCTATAGGAATGTATGAATGCTGTTAAGGATCCAGTTCCAGCCTTTCCAACCCAACCAGGCTGTTAGATAGGTATGCAATAAACTGATTAGCTTCAAAAGAATTTATGCATGTGTTCCAATGCTATATTAAACTGGAAATTAACAGGCTGAATCTTAAGCTCTTCGAGAATCATGATCAATATGATGAAGCTTCCTTAGGGGGCCAGGAAAGACAGGGGATGAGGGCATGTTATTTTAGCTCTAAAAGGTAGAAGAAAATCTTCATTTTCCTCCCAGCACATGCTCTACATTTATATAATGAACACATGGACAACTAAATGCAAATTTTGAAAAACTCCTTTTATCATAAGAGTACAGTTGTTGCTTTTAATGACAGAACATTCAAACCACGTTGCTATTGCTGTTCCTGAAAGGAATAAGATATTTTATTCTACAAATCAGGCTTTGCTTTGTTTGCCTATGTAAGTGTTCACGTATATTTGGAACCTGACCACAGCTATACTGCTAGCACTACTGTCTAGCAGTTCTTGTATGAAGTATTGTCTTGCTTGCCTTTCCCTGTGACCAAATTTATAAAGAAACTGGTATCCACTTAATTGAAGTCACTACCATTATCTATCACAATCTGGGTGCATGTTAAAACATGGAATAAACACAGAAAGTGAAGTCCTGCTATCAATCAGCTGGGCAGTGACAGACAGCCACTGCCCTGTAACCCCAGGCCTCTCAACAGCCCTCAGCACTGAACAAAAAACTGCTTACTTCCTATCCCAAAAGAAGAGGGACAAGAAAACATGCTACACCATCCACTGATTCATTAAGTCCTTCAGGAAAAAAGCCTCCTCAAACAGAACTTTACCTATTAAACAGCTGGTTGGAGAAGGAATAAATTGGCATGGATTCAGCTGCTAACAACATGCAAGTAACACACAATTCCTCTTATCTTTTACCTCATAGGATACAGTTGCTTTGTCTTCACCAGTAATGGTTTATTGGGGGACAGCAGTTTTAAAGACAAGACAAAATATGCAACACTTCCCACAGCTTAAAATTTACATAGAGACAAGATCTGCCTCATAGATACAACCAGCATTGCACACCCCTTCTTGGGGTTGAATTCATCTGCTATTAACCTTGTAGATAAACTAAATAGTTATGTCCCCACTTTGGCTTTCACAGCTTATATATTCTAATTATTTCACAATGAAAACGTGTGCTTTTTTGATCTAAGAAGATATTTTGCCTTCACAACTGCAGCATGCTAGCAAAGAACGGCTGCTACTGTAGACACAGCACTTCTTACGAAACCTGTGTTTTGCACACACATTTTAAAAGTCACCCCTCACTCATGCCTTCAAGCTGTCCAAGTAAAACAAGCTATACTGGTAAAAATCCCACATTTTGCCTATAACTTCACTTGACTCGCTTCCAGTGCAGGTGTGCTCTCAAAAACCTTCTTCATAGCCCAACCAGCACCACCAGAAGGCATTTGGAGCAGAGACAAAACATATGTGGGTAACGCCCAACTTTTCCACTGGGTGATTCACACATTTCCTCCTGTGGCAAGCTGGGCTTGTGCACCACAGCACCTACCGAGTGCTTCCTTGAAAAGCCTGATTTACTGGGATTGCACAAATCAAGGACACTGCACATGTAGGGGACAATGCAGCCACCTACCTCCTGCTTGGGAGCCCACAGAAGACAGCAGCCAAGGCAGGGTGGATGCCCATGTCCAGAGCTCCTTTCCAGGGGCCCTTGGGGCACCAGGGGTAATGAGGTGCAAGCCACAGAACAAGCTACCAGACACTTGGTACCCAGAGATGCTTGGGCACACTGTATGCCAGCACACCAGCGCCATAGTCTCTGGAGTCAGAACCAGCATTCGGTTCTTGTCTGCCTTCCATCTAGTTACCCCTGCAGTGAACCCAATGCTTAATTAGCCTAAAGCACACCTTCTAGAAAAGGCATCTGGTTTTAACTTGTGCATCTGACAAGAAAGAAAAATCAGTTATTCTGCTCATTCCAATGACTGATCCCATCCATTGTTAAAAATCTCATCCTTTGAATGTCTGAAACTTTCTAGCTTTAATATCCATTTATGCTTCCAATTATGATTGTTATCCCTTCTCTGTTAGATTATGGCTTTCTTCTTCCCCCCTAACTTCATTAGCAATATTATTATATTCACCTCTTGACCTTCTGAGTAACTAAAAAACCCAAATAATCTCCTTCTGCCTCATTATTAGAAATCTTTTTTTTTTTTTCAGTCTTTAAATACTGCAGGTCTTTTCTGCCTTTCTAATTTAGAAGCAATCTAAGTGCCTACTCAAAACAATGTAAGCGCCACTGATCAAAAGATCTGGAGCTGTTCTTAAAGTTTTAATAGAGGTGCACAAGCACACAGGACTTTAATTTGTTGTGGAAGGAAGATCCAGTTAAAGGACCATTTTTCATTTAATAATGTTGCAAGGTTAACATGTTTAAGTTTCTAACATTTAGAAATTCAGAGAATATCTGCATCCTAAGACAACAGATGTATGCTAATTCCCAGTATTTGAGCTCAGAAAGAAAAAGAGGTAAAATATATTTACTTACACTCTCCAGACAGAAGAGCTATAGATAAAATATAGCCCTTGTTTTATAAGTATTTAATCAGCTTAGTAACAATTAGGATCTTTTCATCCCACACGGGTCGCGCTACCCTTGATAAAAAACCTCAAGAGCAAAAAAAAAAAACCCAACAACCTGTTTTTCTTGTAATCCATTTTCTTCACTTTCACACTCACAACCATGGAGGGGGGGAGAGGAGGGAGAGAGGCCACTGCATGATCATTTGAAATTAGGTTGTAAGAAACAAATGTAGAGTACATGGCCAAAACATTATGTCTTTATGCTTTCTTCCACATAAAATTAGGTCCTTACCACTGCATTGCTTCCACTGTAATCCTTGCATACCCTTGAGCAAAGAGCAGCATTGATTCAAGTCAAATTATCTGACCCAAGAGAGTGTAGAAAGGTGGAGAGAAGATGACACAGCCTAAAACTTGAATGAGTATGTCTTATCACCTGATAGTATGACTATGAGGGTGGAAAGCTGCTCAGTTCCACTTTACTCTCCACTGTCTCCAATGCCTTCTTTATTCTCCCTCCCCTTAACTCAAAAAGTACAAATGCAATCTCCCATACTTTACAAGTAACATACTCAGCAATGAAAGACCCCAAAATAAGTTGTGCCCCCATCTCCCTCAATACTGTCCTTGGTCTTGCTTGAACAATGCTATTAACATACAGAACTTGGAGAAAATATATCCATCCATACGCTGAGCTCACTGAGAAACATTAGCCACCCTTCCCCAATAAACATACTCAAGAACTGCTGGGTTGCCTGACGGATGAGACCCAAAGCTTAACAGATTGCCATTCCGCAAATAAGAACTTGCAGACATTTCTCAGCTTCAACGTGTTACACCTCTACTAAAAGTTAAGGCTGCAGTTTACCCTCTTTGGGGCTTCATTTACTGCCTTACTCCTAATGCCAGACAATCAACTTTGAATGAAACTTGAAAGCCCATGCTCTCCCACAATGCAACAAAGGAAGGCAGACTGTCCTCCTCTAGTGTACACATCTGCTTTTGTACCGCAACTGCTGTTAACAGATTATTGTTCAACAAAAACAGACTGGCAATGAGAAACACATCAATAGTTTGGCATTCTACTTATGTAACCTTTCACAAACAGCCTCGCATTTCCATGAAGGCAGCAAATGTCTGCTCTGTGCAAATAAATATGTGAGATGATCCAAAGGCTGCAATGCTGTTCAAAAACTGGCTGAATGGATACAGAGAACTGAAACTAGACTGGCATTGAGATATTTGAAACTTCTAAGTGATTTTTTTCTTTTAATTTCTAAATACCCACATACAGAAAATTAATATTTAAATATTGCTTATATATTCAACAAATAAAGGTCATCAATCCCTCTTACCAGTGTCCTTTAGCAGTCTACCAACACAAAATGCCACTAGGATCTTATGAAATCCTTTGAGGGCATCTTCTGGTGACACAGCTAAGTCACTCTATCAGCTAGTCTCTTCAGAGAGGTTATTGGATTATTCCTATTCCTGGCCCCCTGCCCAAACCAACTGGTTTTTGGTGCATTTTCGTGCATTTGGTGCATTTTCAATGGTGCATTTTCACAGCATTTGTTTTCTGAAAATCTAACCTTGACTCAGCTCACCATGGAGCAATTTCAGAAGCACTCGATACAGGAGAAACAGCAGAAACCCAGCTAGGGATAGGAAGTCCCTTTCAGGGGAGGTTTGCCACTGCAGCACCTTAGCTGTACTGCTGAAGAGCGTGCTTATGCTAGCAGCTTACCACATGCACTTGCTAAGAACAATGCCCGATGTGTGCAACTACGCCGGTTCCCATAAGTGAGAGTGAGAAGACTGTATGCAGAGAAAAATAACACATAGCTGCTTGTTCCATTGTTCCATGCTGCCAGGACATGGTGTTTAACACTGCTGTAGGAGGAAGTCAGAAGTGCTCCAGAACACAGGAAAACACTTTGAGAAACAGGAGACTCGGACTTGAGACTGCAGAGGGGCAATCCAAGCGTAGCTGCTCAGCACACACACACAGGTGTCAGAAAACAGCTCGAGGACCATGGTCGTAGGTTACCAGCAGGCAATCATCTCCTCCCAGTCTTGCAGATTTCTGACCACCCTTTGAAGGACTACAGTAAGCAATAATAATAAATAAAATCAAGCCTGAGCATTATGTCTGGATCTTGAAGCTTGTTTGAAGTATGTATTTTGGGCAAATAGAATCCTAAGGATGAAATGAAGCATACGATTAAAGAAATATTTTGTAATTTATTTTTTTTTTATTGTCAGGGACAGATCTATTTTGAAATTGCACTGCTGTATTTCAACATGTACTTGCTGGGGAACAGAAAAAGTGCAATTATTTTTCAAGACCATGACAATGAAAATATTTAACCTGTATTGCAATATAACCTGCAACACAAACTGCCTCAAATCATTATCACACTTACTCATGCTATAGAGCAAATTTGTTATGATAAATTATCCTGTGCATACAGAAGTAGGAATTCACACTTCTTAT
>JAVHNF010036117.1:0-13554 GCA_034783455.1 Micropsitta finschii
TTTGTGTATTACTTCACGCAAACAAGTGACACCTTTAAGGTCACATTATGCACAGGCACAGAGAATATTCTTATATGTCAGATTATGCACAGGCACAGAGAATATTCTTACAGGCATGTAAGAATATGGTGCATTTTGTCAGCTGTATGCATACGCAAACTAGTTCTTGCTAGCCATGTCAAAGTGGCAATGCAGTGCTGAGGTGCTAATGAAATATCTGAGTAGCAGGGAGATCCACATGGCCACACGCCAGCAGATTTGCAGCGCTGTCTCTTCAAAACCACCCTCAAAATTGCTCCAAGCTACAGCCCCAGAAGTGCAAGGCAGACATACCCTACCTTGATGGTACCATCCAGCTGATGCTGGGAAAGATCCATGGGCAGCTCCAGTGTACTCTAGGAGAAGCAGCTCAGTTTCAGTGTTCATAGCAATACACTTCCACTGGAAAATATCTGGATACTCATCTACTTAAGTTGAAACCATTGTCTGAAATAGATCTGTACTTGTGTCATACATTACATAGAAACTCCCAGTAGAAGAACAAAGTAAGAGTTTTCTAAGTACACAGTTTCAGAGGAAGCTGCTTCCCCAGCTGGCAGGCACAGAGGGATTTCTGCTGCTTTGTCTTGCAGTGGCCTATTTGATGAGCACTGTTACTTGTAGCCTGTCATCAGCCTTGCCTTTACCACCTGCCAGGGTCTTGTGAACATCACCTTGGCAATTATTCTACAGAAGGAAACACAGAGTAATGGGGTTTATTTATATTTATCCATTATTATTATTATTATTATTATTTTATTTTGGTGGGAAGAGAGGTCCATGTGCAAAAGAAAGCATCTGAGTAAAACACATGCACTCCCTTCTCTTCATCATTAGTAGCACAAGCCTCAGAGCCCAGAGGAGGCTGGCTTTGCATAAGGCTCTCAAGGTGTGCTTCCTCATGGACAGCCAAAGAGGTTTTTGCAGTGAGATGGCCGCTGCCAGCATCAAGCTCAGAAATGACAACTCTTTCAGTTCAATTTCACAGGCACACTGAGAAAAAGGATCCGAAGGACGTGAGATTTACAGGCAAGCAAAATAGGAGCCAGTTTTCTTCTTCCCTCCTTCCATTTTGCCAGGGGCCACCAGGTCTCTCCTTCGGCTGCTGTCCTGGTGCTCCTGTTTTCATAACACGTTTCTCCTAAGTGATCTCTGCAATACCCCTGCTGGCTGAGACATTGACAGAGCAGCTTCAGTGCTTTTCTCCCCGGGAGATGAGTGTGCCAACCCACAGGGCCTGGGAAAAAAAATCCTTGCTGACCGTGAAGCAGTCACTAGTTTCTGGGGGTCTGGTTTTGCACTAGAGGTGGTGAAGCTGCTTATTTGCTTCTTTCATACCTTTTCCTCATCTTTTTCTGTTTCTTATTTATCTTTCCTTCCAGAGCCCTTAAGTCTGTGCAGCTCTGTAGCAGTGGCAGCCTCCAGCTCTGGACTAGGGCATACCAGCAAAAGAGCAATGTTACCAGACAGTTTGGAGCCAGGGTTGAGAAATCCGTTGTCTAGCAGGAAGAAGTCTATACAGAAGCAAATCGAATACAGACACCCAGCCTGGGACTCTGCTGGGACAGCACCTTTGGACTCACAGCCCCATGATATTTTCTTTTCATCCCCCCTCACACACCCCTTCACTCACACACACACCCCAATATAATTGCCAGGAAATGTTTTATTACCACATGTGGACAAAGCAACAACAGCTTGCACCCAGGCAGGTAAACGTTCTGCAGCTCAACATCTCCCCGGCACCGCACGTGGCAGCACCGGCAGAGTGCACAGTACCACCTACTGCTTAATGGGATCACTGCCTGAAATGGCTTCGGCAGCCTGTCCTTGGAGGCCTCCTGTCCACACTCTGATCCAGCCCAACACGGCTTAACTTCTGACAGGATCACAGCACAGGGACACACATGCCCGCAGGCAAATAATCACACCAGAGGCTGCAAGATGACAGTGTCAAGAATTAACCTAACCACCAAGCCTACTTTGGGTGCAGCTCTCTGTCATCCCAGAATTAATGAACCTAGTAGTGCAACACGATGGGCATGTAAGCGGGATCATTCATACCCACCTCACATCCACAATGAGACAGATCAAAGCAACACGCTGTGCGGAGGTGCTTGTGCCCATCTGCCAGCCTACCTGCAACAGGCAGTGATGAGACCAGCAGCACAACAATGTGAAGGGACCGAGTGTTGAACCAGGAGATTGAGGCCATAGCAAAATGGAAGACAGCACATTAACAATGCTGCACTGAGCTTCCCTAGCAGCCTTTGGCTCTGATTTATAGAGTCAGCACGATTCATTTATCCAGGCTACCTTCATTTTATTGTTATTAATTGTTATGAGATTTTTTGGCAGGGATGGAGAAGCTTGTCTGATTAAAAATAGCTTTGGGGACGGCAGCTGGCAGAGTCACGATGAGAGAAGGATCCAGCTCCAGATCTTTTTTCAAAGAACTTGTTCTTAGCAAGTAATTGGGTGCAATCAAATGCAGAGATAAATAGTAGCACATCCCAAGCTAGCTCAAGGCTCTGATCTTGCCAGTTGCTGTTTGCTAGCAAGCATTCAGAAAGGCCAAAGAACTGCTCACATCTCTGCAGACTTTCTGGGAGGACCAGTGTCCAAATGCTTTGCAAGTTTGGAGAGAAGACAATTTTCTACACAGACCATGATGCCTTAGCAGCGTGGGCCTTCAGATGTACAAAACACATCACAATAGTATCAAAACCATGCAGCGTTAAGGGCTAAGAATCTGGCTCCATAAATGCATGTGCACCTTCACTCTTCATGGCTGACGGATGTGTGTGTCTGCAGGGCCCTCATCCACAGGCTCCAGGTAGCTTCCACAGCTTTCTCGCTTTGCATTCTGCATTCAGGCAAGTTTCCAAAACTGAAAAAGAACATTAGCAGCAGGCTGAAGAGCTGCCACCCTAACTGAATATGAGTCTGCTGAGAGATAGTGTCCACTGACCATGTTACTGCAGATCCTTACTTCCCATTTCCAGTTCATGCCAGTACACATTGGAAGTATTACCTGAACAAAATCTGAGCTTGTCTCTAGGTCACAGACATTTTGATTTCCTCTGCCTGATCAGTGGGATGTTGCAAGGATGGCTGTTGAGGAGTTTGAGTGAGCTGATGCTTAAACTACAGGAGGGCTGTGCAAGCAGGTTTTCGCTAGTGGGATCCAAGATCCTTGCTGCGGGACTAAGCTAGACAGCTTTCCAGCATCCAAGTGCTCACCCCATCATCCAGCTTCACTTCCAGCCATGGCAGAGAGCCGCATAGCAGAGAGCCAGCTTCACTTCCAGCATGGCAGTAGCCTTTGAACTTCTTATGGAAGTCTCTGCTGCTGCCACCACCCACTTGCTCTCTAAAGCTTTTGCTTCTTGTGGTTCTTGGGCACATGAAAATAGTGCTACACAGCCCTGCAGATCAGAAAGGCTGTCCTACCTTTAATATGTTGCTTTCTAATGCATTTCTGTGCTCACTTCCAGGAAAGTTTTGGCAATCTGTGAAGCTCTTTCTCTGGAAAACATCTCACACTGTGTCATTAGGTGAAAATGGCCTCCAGAACAGCTAAAAAACCCAAAGCATTTGCCCACATGTAGGAGGAAAGTGCCTCACTGAATGTTTTTGGGGGGTTGTTTTGTTCTGTTTCATTTTCAGCCCGGTATATATGATGAAAACGTCCGAAGCTGTTAGAATTTATATAGGCAGATTTGGCAGCCTTTTGAGATTTAGTTGGACTGTGACATGCAGTTTAGCTTTGGAGCTTGCTTGTTCACTTCCTGAATACGCGCTCTGCAATCAGACGAAGTTTTAGCATCTCAGACAGAAAGCACGACCGCTGCGGTTAGCCTGTGCTGACAGCAGGCAGGTGCTCCTTGCTGTAAACCAATGCAGCTACACTGAAATCAATAAACCACAATAATTTATACTTGCTGAAGTTCCGGCCCCGTATTCTGATGATGTTTTTTTTACTGTTTTTTTTTTTCTTCCTCTGCTGCTGTGGCACGTTTGCTCACGATTGCCTCAACCGAGCAGAGCGCATCATGCCAAGGACAGGCCGAGCCTGGAGTCAGAGCAAAGAGTGCCACCTACTGAAACCTGTATTTTCCATGACCGGTTCCTCCCCCCGGTTCCACATCACCCCCCAGCTTCCTTCAGGGCCTGGGATACACTTCCAAAAGACACAAAAGTGCGGAAAAGAGGGTTTAAGTTGTTTATAAGGCCATCACTCCTATTTTAACAGGCAAAACCTCGTGGAGGGGGGAAGGAGGGGATTTGTTTTCCAGGTCTTTAGTCTGCCTTAAGCAGAAAGGTACACAAAGAGAGAAAAAAGTCCCAGTTCAAAAAACACTTCCTTTTAAATGGCATGATATGCCTTTAAGGGGAAGGTATCAGGCAATGATCCATCTTCACCACATACAGACTTGCCTTGTTCTTCCATTTCTGGCTGAGTGATAAAACGTTAAATGTCATTTCCTGTATCAGTGGTTAACCACTAGATGCTGGATCAGAGATTTACCAGAAGTGCAATATTCAAAAGTGGACCTGCTCCTTTCAATAACCCTTTCTTGCACCCTGTGGGAACCATTTAACCTTTGAGAGAGAAGAGGGGAAATAAACAAAATAAACAATTCAACAAACAAAAACACCCTGGATTGGGGTAGGGAGATAAGTCTTGAGTTTTGTGCCAGGGGCTCAATGGGCAGTCATAGGAAGAAATCCTTTCCTGGCCTCAGCCTGGCACAACACTAAGGCTTGTGAGAAAGTGAAGCAATTACGTGGGTTGTTTCTGAGCCCTCTGTTCTATTGTCAGCAGCTGAAGATCAAGCACTGGGGGACACAGCTATTTGTCTTGCACTGATTTTCTTCTACTAAAAGCCAGCATATCTAACAAACAGACTGACACTGGAATCCAAATCATGTACTCTCTACCACCCCTTACTTTCCATTTATTTTACATTGCAAAAGCAAGCAGTTAACCTGCCCAGGCTGTATTCATTTTATTACAATCATCACAGTCAGTTAGGGGGTGGAGGGGACTAAAGATCACTTTGGGAAGAGCAGCTGGGAGAGTTAGGAGTAGCGATGATTTCAGCTGAGGCTACATTTCTAAAGGCTGAATTTTGAACATGTGGTTGTGCAATTGCCTGTGCAAATAGAGAGTTATTTTCCTAATTACATCATATTTGTAAAGCACTCAGAACATAAAATGGCTAAACACACATCAAGAAATACTAGTTAGAGAAAATTGTGGCCAAACAGCGGTGATGAGCACCTAGAAATAACAGAAGCAGGTCTTTTGGACATGCACCTGATGTCTGAACTGCCTATGCATGGCTCTCAATTGCAGCAACGCCTCGCCTCTTGCTTCGCCCTCCAGCCCCTGTGTCATCACAGCATCCCCATCCTCAAAGAGCTCGAACAACTCAGCTCAGTTGGAGAACACCCTTTTTTCAGGGTTGGGAATGGCTCTGCCTTTGCTGCCTGCAAGTGCCTCTCTCAACAGAGCCCTTGTCCCTGAAGGCAGTCTGCAGGCAGTATTGCAAGTCAAATAACAAATAGCAGTAACCTCAGAGTTGAGGTACCTCACTCCTTTCTTCCTCAGCCAACAGGAAACCCCCACACCTCTTCTGTCATTACTCTTTACTCATTTGCACTGAAGCATCACCCAGCTGACTCAGTGGTGAATCTGAACCCAGCCATGCTAGGTGCTGGGCAAAACAATCTGCAGCCACAGAGTGCCTCCCTCACAGAAAAGATGCTCTCAGACATGACAGGGAATCATTCTCAGCATCCCTAGCAGGGACACCTGGAACACTGGTACCTGTGCCCTACAGTTAGGTTCCTGAGGCGCACACACAAGGAGGAAATAGGAAATATGCAGTTTGGATGCTTGGCTTTCCAGGCAAACAAGGGCAGAAAACAGTATTTGCACTGTACAGTTCATATTGCTCCTCAGCAGTATTCACTGTCTGCTGAGCAGTGATAATCAAAACAGCACTGAGTGCAGAGGGGAGGCTTTTTGTGCCAATCAGGAAAAACTGGAATGGTGGAAGATCCAAGAATATTCCCCCAAAAGGCAATAGTTTTCTTTTCCTTCACTCCAAAAGTCACAGGAAATCTCCAGATTACTCATCCTTTCCCAGGAACCCTGGCTGGAAAAAAATCAAGGGGCCTCACTATTTTCCTACAAACACACACACACACGGACACACACAAAGGAGCCCTGCAAAGACCTTAACACCAGCTGTGCTTGCCCTTGCCAGAACTTCCTGAATCCACCCCCGTTTACCCTCGCTTGCCAAGCAATGCAAATATTTGAGAGGCCACCTCGTTTCCGCAGCATCTGATGTAAAAAACCGCATCGAATCCAAGTGGTAAAGGCTGTGACTCACAGCTACTCAGCAGCCAGAAGTCCTGACAGGCAGGCCAAGCTTTTATATAGCAGGAGGTCACTGGAACACACTCTGGCTCACCTCTCTCATCGATCAAAAGAGTGCAACCACTTAGAAACATCTCCTGCTTGCCTTCCCTTTTTAAAGTCAAATGCTGAGGAGCTGCTTCCTAGTCGGCAGCGAACAGGATGACACAGATAGGGTATCTTGAGGAAAGAAATTGAAGTTTGTCTCAGCAACTGCTGAAACTTAACAGCACAAATGAGCTTTGCCATGTAACCCGGAGGCTGTAGCCAAGAGAAACTTGAGTCAGAAGGACTGATTTCAGTTCCTGCCTCGGCTACTGCCCTGCTGTTTGATCTTGGGTTAGTCACTTAACCACCCCTGCAAATAAAGTCTTCCTCTGATGACTACTGCTTGGTAACAGCCTGGACACTGGCAAGAACGTGGAAGAACAAGGTGACATCTCCTAGAGAGGGAAGAAAATAACAGCATGTTGCTGCAAGGTCAACATGGAAAATAGGCGGTTAGGAAGGAGTAAGGTACAAACTAGTGCTTTGATAGCTATCAGGGTGTTAAAAGAATTAACAAAATGGGGACACGTCTCCCCACACACAAATATACATTGGGAACGTAGAGCTTCTGGGGTTCCAAAATGCTGCACAAGCAAGGAACGCCTCATGACAGAGTCCCCCAGGAGATGACTTGCCTTTCATGCTTTAAGGGTCAAATCTTTGACCACATCAGCAATCCCACACATTCAGGAACCATGAATCAGGGCTTCAGAAGTTGCAAGTCTGACTTTAACTTCCCAAAGTTTCCAAAGCACTCCCTTGCATACTTTTTCTTTTTTTCATATAAAAACCCAGATTATTTTCCATATTTAATTGGCTTCAAAAGCTGGAACTAATGATCCGTTTGTCAGGGCATTTAATACTCAGGACAGTATGACCCCCCTTCAGTCTTCGTATTTGAAAAGCTTTTTCTGCTGCTCTGTATTTCTGTGATGGACCACACCTACTGCCCAGAGGAAATAATTCTTGACTAACTAAAGACAAAGAAAAGACTATTGAGATTTCTTTTATTCCTTCTTTTATGTCTTGTTTATTCTTCAGGTCTGTACTGGTTTTACATCAGTTCATGGCAGACTGAGGACACAAAAATCCATTAAACCATGTCAAATTAGCCACCCGAATTTTAAGAATGCCTTAAAATGCATTTACCCTTGACCAGGAGTGGCAAATTTAGCCCTGAACACCCACAGTTTCCCACCTAACCTTTCAAGGTGGTTTCTCCACCCTTCAAAACACACCTTTCTTACTTGCACACAGCTCCAAGCTTAAACTTCAAGCTTGACTTCCCTCTCCATACATCTAAATTAACTATACAGATTCAGTGGGTGAGTGCACTGAAACTGATTCAAAGTGATGTTGCAGCAGCCTGGCTGCATTCTGCACCAGCCACCCTTCTCCATGCCTTCACATCTGTCTTTCCACATCTCCCCTCACATCTACAGGAAGAGGCTGTGTTGCTATTAGATGGTGTACAGAGGCTGAGGCCAAGGAACCTAAGAGAAACACCAGGAGAGGCTGCCACACCCCTGTGGCTATCACGAGTAAATATCCCTTTGAGTTGGCTTTAAGTAGTGAATAAAGGAAAGCAAATCCTCTGCTGGAGAGGCTGCTTCCACAGGTATAGGCATAACAACCCCCTGAGGAAGAGCAGGGAAGATCTGACAACATTGTGGTTATTCATGAAAACTTACCTTTGTGCTGACGTTTTCCTGTAAGGCCCCTAGCTGAGCTGTGGTGCTTTTCTTTAAAGCAAAGAGGAGTAGTAGTGAGAAGCCTGGTGCATGCCTCCTCCCTTATACACTGCTATAGTTTTATATGCTGCTACAGTGTGTAAACTTTATATCTATACTGTTTGGATGATAAAGGCTTCAACATCCGACAAAAAACTTGAAGGCAAAATATAGACTTAAAAGACTCATCTTTGTGGGTTGGCAGGAAGTTTAAAGTGTCGCTATGGTCACCCGTGGAATCGAAATCAGTTTCTTCATCAGCGGTTTTAGATGTAAATAGCTTTTAGACAACAGGTTTGGCTGCCTTGAAGTTATTAAAGTACAGGACTGAAATGAGTGGTATCTCCCTGAATGAGATAGAGTTATGCTTGACAAGCACATTAAGAAACTTCTGTACTTGGTGAAGGAAGGTGAAGACAGCATTATGGGGGGAAACTAAGAGCTAGATATTTCATAAGAAAAATGGCTTGCAGAAGAGACACAAAACAAAGAGCTTTGAGATTCTGAGCATTTTCGTTTCTCATGATACTCACTATAAAGGGCAACATCAGTAGCACTTCTTCTTTTAAATCCAGATTTTTCTTCATTGCTGCAGACCATGTTTTGCTGCAGATCTGTTCTTACCAGTGTGGGTATGTATCTATTCAACTAGTAGTTTGTAGAGCACTGTAGGCTGTGATCTAATCAGACAAAAATGCGCTGAAATGTAAACTAACATATTTGGTAGGGATGTAACACAAAAGAGTTAGAGAAGTTATTATAGTTTTGCAGATATGGAGACACAAAGAAGCAGCTCCTTCCATGGTATTGCAAACCATTAGGGCTTACATATTATGAGCTGGCTCCAAAAGCTAGGAGACAAAAATAATTCCATAATATTTCTTTTTTTATTTGTCTTCAACAGTTTACATTTTGAAGGGTTTGTTTTTCAGCACAGGGGTTATGAGTTTACATTAAAAATACAGTGGAAGTGTCATTTTTTATTAATTTTTTTTTCCAGTACGTAGCTTGTACAAGATAACCACTGATGCTTTAAAAGTAGTGTTGCTTGCAAGTAAATCCTGGGATAACCTAGAGAGACAAGCCAGCAGTGCATTGCAGGAGGTGGGCTGGTTGTTGAGCAGAGACAAAAAAGGAGGTATATTGGGCAAAACTGGCAGGGTTTGGGAAAAGGAGGTGTACTGTGCAAAACTGACAACGTTTCAGTGGCAGGGGCTGTGAGGGATGACGTGTGTGGAAGAAGGCCATGAACTGCCCTGGCCCAGTCATAGCTGCCTCCTGTGGCTTTGAAACAGACGGGACCAGCCCACAGTGAGCCAAAACTCCAACCAAAGGAACACGTGGCACCTTCACTCAAACATATTTAAGCATGATTAGAAGCCACTGGGAGAGGATTGAGGAGATGTGTTTGGAGACAAGTGAAGAAGCACAGGAGAAACATAAAGAAGACACATGAAGAGGAGCATTAAGAGAACATGGAGGGAGAAAATGCTGGGGGCATGGTTTGAGATGCACTCTTCGAGAAGGCAAGGCACACTGGGACAGGGACACTCTAGAGGGATTGCAGCCTGTGGGGGTCCCACATCAGGGCAGCAACACTGGGAAGCCTGGAGAAACATTCACTAGAAAGCAAAGAACAGCAGATAGAAAACATGAAACACACAACCCCAATGTCCTGTGCCACCCACTAACTCACTGAAAGGACTGGGAGGGACCGCGTGCAACCTGTGATGAAAACAAAGGGAGCTGAGCCTTTTTGGCAGAAGATGAGCAGGGAAAAGGGGGAAGAAAGGCAAATGCTGCCATCCTGTTGGTGAATGGCAACAGGGGGAACTTCTTTTTTCCATTCCTTAAGAAAACAAACAAATAGCACATGGTTTATCCACCTCATAGCTTATTGCAAGAGCCACAGAACTTTTTCATCCTGCTTCCTGCCTAAAACTGATGCAAAACACAATCATCTAGTATGCCTTTCTAAGCCTAGTCCTCTAAATTTGGTGAGGCCAAGCAGCCATTCCCTTATAAGGTTCATTTTGCAACTACCCACTTCTTGTGATGCCTCCCTGCCTTCCAGCTGTTTTATTTTCCACAAACTTTCCTTGCGTCTTTCCAGCAAATAGGGTAAAGTCTCCCAAGTAGCTTTGTTTCTTTAAATTTGTCACTCATTCTCTCACAGACCTGAAATTATAAACAGCTGTCTACAAAAACATAATTGCTTCTAGAGTAACAGACGTTAAGGATGCCCAGAGAGAGTTATAACTTCAGCCTGTGCACAGGGAGAGAGACAGGGGTGCTGGAAACAAAGATCCTGTTTCAGCGCAGATTATCCCAGCACGAACAATAGAGGGACATACGGGATGTACAGCCAATTCCTTATAAAGACAACGCCTCTTGGTTTATACAGGAAGCCCCAGAAAACCAAAAGAAAGAAAGAAAACCAGCAAAGCAGGTCCCCTGCTGCGCCCCCAGGTACCTGGCCATATGACAGAAAGAAAACCTCTGCAGAGCCACCTATGCAGATGCCCAAGGAGCTTGCCAAGGAGCAGATGCCTCTGGCAGTGAATTAGCTTCCATTTCTTGGCCTTTGGGGCTGTATCACTGCCATCCAAAACCGCTGAGATGTGGGGAGAGTGTCACTGACATTGAGTACTAGTCAGAGTAGCACCTGGACACTATCAGCTGTTTCAGTAAGAAATGTTATTCCATTAACCCATCTGGTACTCAGGAGTCAAGATTTTCCAGACTTAATGCATAAAGCAAGAGAAAAACATAAAGGTTATTTTTGTTAGCAAGAATTAGCTCTAAATAAAAGCCAAAGATATTTCCCTGCAAAATTTCAGGAATGTCCTGTGAAGAAATGCAACTGCTAAATGAGAAACATGATTGACTGTTGGTATGAATGCTTTCAAGTTTTAATGTCTGTGTAACTGTTTAAATGAGCGTATTAATTTGGACTTAGATTTTTCCTACCAGTGCACTGATGACTCTGCTCAAGTGATACTCAAATGTTTTCCATCTGCCAGTATTCATGTATCCTTAGCATTCCTATTCACAAAACCAGTGCCCACTCTGGTACTCCTATCTCCCCAAGGAGACCTCTTTCCTATGTCAGGCAATCACAGCTGCTACATTATCAACTTGAAAAAAGAGGATCCCAACTTACAAATTATTATAGCAAAACCTCAGCAACAAACATCACCTGGATTAAAAAGCAAACTCTATTGTCTGCTTTCATTCTTTAAAAACTCTTTATATTTCCCCTCATGAGATGATAAAGCACTTAATCTGCTGCAAAAGCTATTCCCTACAAGTGAATCACTGGCTGGTAGATATATCTCTGAAGCAAATGGGCATGCAATTGTTTTACATGCAAGAAAGACAGGCAAGGCAGATGAGCACATATGTCTCCCACCCGCTTTTTCATTCATTCATTTAATAACTTTATAGAATCTTGGAAATCTCACATTTACAATGGAAACAGAAGCCAACTAAATCCTGAACTGTGAGGCTTAAGGACACTGGATGAAGATTTCATCAAAGTATCTACCACAAGCAACCGCCTTATGATAGATAACTCCAGCCTTGGATGAAACTTTGCACTGCCTGCAGAAGTGCTGTATTTCTTATGCTTAGACAGACTATACAGTGTGCTGTAAAGAGAAGAAACATCTGTTTTCATCATATAATCTAATAGCAAAGGGAGAACAAAAGCAACATCTTCACAAGAATCAACAGGTCACCTTTCCCTTCTCTCTAAGACCCATCTGTATATTGCTGCAGGAAGGGGAGAGGGGAAAGGGAAGTGGAAAAGACTTCTCCATTTAATGGTGCAGCACTAGAAAAACAATCCAGGAATAGAATGGTCATATTTTAAAAACTGACATGTTTGGGGGTTTTGGTTTGGGGTGTTTCTTTCCTTCTTCCTTTCTTTCTTTATGCAAAAAGAGTTGTAAGTACGCATTTTAAGGAAAAAAACACTTTGTGAACATGCGTTGCTACCGCCACTACCTCCAGGTGTAGCTCACTGGGTAACTCCAGAAATGCCTAGGTGTGGAAGATTATGTCTCAACTTTCATGTCAAGAGTCCTCAGGAATCTTTTGACACACAAGTTTCTAGCAGCAGTTTTAGCTGATGTGGACGCTGTGTTCTCTCCTTGCCCACGCTGTTTGTTCCTGTGCCTGGGCCAAGTCCTCTGTTTTGCTTATTCAAGTGTTTGGAGCAAGGAATTGATCTCATTGAAAACTAACATTTCCTCCCTCCATTTTATTTTCCCGGCTTTCATCTGGATCCGATCACTAATATGCAATTGCAAGAAGTGTAGTGCCAGCAAATGGGGCGTGGGAGATGTAGCCACCGTCTCCTAAAGCTAAGACCCCTGGGTTGGTCACGAAATGTCCACCGTCCCTTAGCCAGTCCACAGGGAGACAAGGAACCAGCTGCGTCTCATGTTGGCAGTGACACCGGTTAGACTGACAGTGAAACTAGAGCACAGGTAGACATGAACCACCACTCAGAGTAAGAGCAAAACCAGTGCTCATCTCATGCTGCTGGACATCCCACTCCAGGCAAGCACCCATCGGGTCCTCTGTGGCAAAGGAAACTGCATCACATAAACACTTCAGAGGAAGACCAAACTGTTTGGAAATGGACTTACGTAGGACACTTCACATGCCTGTGGCAGCACTCCATGAACCTCCAGCAAAGATGAGGGGAGACCATCCACAGCGACGGGCAGTGAAGGAATTGTGCAATCCATCCCTGGGCTTGTTCTTCCACACGTCTTCTCCACTCCATCATCCTATGAGAAATGTCCTTTATATTTATTTCAGTGACTGATTAGCTGCTGGGGCGTGTGTATGAGGAAGGCAGAATTCGATCCTTGGAAATCTGTGGTGCTGGGATTTAAACTACAATTGGAAACAACGCAATGAAGAACAAGGCCTGAGTGGGCATCGGGTTATGGCAGCCACAACCATGGAGTGTGAGAGCAGCAGAAGAGGGGCTGGAAAAGCAGACTGTAGGTAGACATGTAAACCAAGGTGATATTTTCTTTCCAATGAAGGGAAATAAATAAATAAATAAAAATATATAAATAAATAAGCTCCTATTCTCCCCTTTCTCTCCTGTCTCCCAATAGCAAATGGCATCAAAGGCAAAGTCTGTCTTCCTGAAACAGACCCATCATACAGACAGTTTCTCTCAAACATTCTCTGCTGGTTTGCATCCTAGTTTGGGAGGGAAAGGCTATGGGTTTCAGTGGTCCCCAGGGAGGGTGCTGGGGGGTGTGTTGGGGTGTAGGACCT
>JAVHNF010036125.1:0-12634 GCA_034783455.1 Micropsitta finschii
GCATTTATCTGGAAAGTCTTAAGTGCTTGAAGTAAAATACCATAAAGTCTCCACAAGACAAACCAGTAAATGCTGGGATGGAAAAGTTCACTTTGAGCCTTTGCAGCATGACCAAAGTTCTGGTTTTGGAAAATCTGCAAATGTGCCTGACTGCAGTATGTTTTCATACTCACTATTTAAGAACAACAGGTAGACTCAAACCGATGGTGTATTTAGCCCTACAGAATGTCTCCAGCTATGTTTAGCCGTGGATAATGAAGGAAAACCCTAATACCAGGCCAAGCATACAATGTTTCTTTACCTACAGGCCTAGATCCAATGATATGCATTTCAAAACCCTACTAAATCAGAGATGCTGTTTCTGGGTTTAATAACACTTTGTCAATTGAAAGGTGGGGAAAAAAAATAAAATCATATAATTTAGGTGGAACTTGGCATGTGATAATTTCAATTGATGGCCTCTCTTTTGTGTCTTATCAAAACCAGTGAATAATCGTTCCTCATTTGTGATCTCCTTGCCACTGATAATTTCACAGCCCCGTATTCTATCCTGTTTAATTATCTTTTTTTCATGCAGATGAGCACTAGTATATTTAATCTCCCTCAAATGGATAACATTCATGCCTTTGATCATTCTTATCATCACTCTCTGCACCTTTTCTAGTTCTGCTGCATCAACTTTCCAAGATGCTGCAACCAGAAATGTTTCTGCTCTTTGTGATTTGGTCACGCTGTGGATTTTTATTGTAATACAATGCGTTCTACTTTATTTTCCATTTCTTTCCTTTTTCTTTCCTGGTAATTTCTTTTCTTTACTCACAACTGAGTAATAAACTGACATTTTCATAAAATTATCTGCTACAACTCCAAGAGTCTATTTTTATAGACAGTTTGGAGTCTATAAGTATGTATTTAGGACAGACTTTCTCTGTCTGCACTACTCTACATCTATCAGTGCCAAATTTCTTCTGCCAATTCATTGCCATATTATTTAGTACTGTGAGGTGTTTCTGCTACTCTATGTACTAATTTCATCGCATTGCTTAACTTGGTGTCATTGGATTTTACTTCACTCTTCACTCGCTTTGCCAGATAACTCCAAGAGCAAGATACAGCATGGGTTTCAACAGAGGTTCCTCAAGGGTTCCTCTGGCAATGTCCACCCTTTGTGAAAACTCAGAAAAGAGCTCACTAGTCCGTTTCTTTCCCAGTGTGTAATCAGTTATTAAAACATAGAGATGATTTCCCTCTTTTATTGAGGTTTTACTTTCTTCATTAATTTTTTAATAGAAGCTATTGGGAAAATCCCACTGTACACTATCAAAAAGATCACATTTGTTCACAGCACTTTGTGGACAAAGCTCATTGATTTGTGAGGCCAGAGTCATTGCTGTGAAAAACAGGTTGAATGTCCCCATTATTACAGGAATATTGAAATGCTTCACTTATCTGGAGCCTGTCTCCTACAAAGGTCTGAAACCTTAGATTTCCTTTAAAGATGTCCTCTGTGTCCTCATGAGTATGCCCTGCAAAAGGCTTGACATAATAAGGGCACCCATCACTGAGGTAACTTTGCTCTCACTATTGCAGATCTCAGTTAGGACAGAATTGGACTTGTCACAAGGACTTCTCTGCATCTGAAGAGAAGGTGAAGTTTTTCTCTGCAGAAAGTGAAGGATGGGATCATATGACTAATCTAGAAATCTCCTCAATTAGCTAAACTGAGGATTCAAGTTGACTATATGTAGCTTATTATCATGTTTCATGTTTGCATCATAATTTTTCTAAACAGTGTTAATTTCCCGACTAATGAGTCTGTAAGATTTTTTTCCAGATGATGATGATGATGTAAGGAGCAGGTTTTTTGTTTACTTCCTATTTGAAAGTTTTGCTATTGTGCTGCCCATGTAAAATGTAGTAATGATCAGAAAGGACAGCAATTTCTACAGAAAATCTGGCCTCTAACAATGCTTAGATGGCCCATAAGCATTCTTTGCATGTGTTCAGTACTGCACAGAGTGAGATCATTTTGCTCCTAAGGTATAAATATTATTTATGTTATGCTCAGTATTTGACAGAGTAACCTGGCTAGCTAAGACTCACTTCTGCACTATATTTTTTTGTTGTTGTTGTGAACCCTCATCTAAGAATTTGCCTTCAGAGAAGTGCTTGAAGAGAGCTAGAATCAGTCGGCTGCTTCACTGTACCCAAAGGATCTGCTGCAGACCATAGCAGAGACACACAGGTTCAAGATAGCAGGGCCACAGCTGGTATCTTTTTTCCAATCTGGGAATCACCATCTACTGAGGTGTCTAAAGTTAAAATTTCTTAGAAGCAGCAGTTCAGAAGAAAACTCTTTTTTAGTACTTGTTTTCAATAGAATGAAGGAATTAATTTTCATGCAGCAGGTGGAATTTCCTGTCTTTACCAGTTCTTCCATCACAGACATGTAACAACTTAGTAGGAAATGAGAGGCAAGTGACTTTTGGATAGTTTCAAATATTTTGAATCTTTTTGTTTTTTTTGGTCCAAAGATCTTGACAGGTGCATCAGGTTTAGAAGTAAGTTTGGTATGTGCCATGTTTTTGGTTGACACATTCACATAAAATAGCTCTGCAGTATGCATGAGTGTAAGGCAGTTCCTATCAAGGACCTGTGTGTATTGCTTAACTGCTTTTATGTCCTATCTCTGATGATGTCTTTGAGGAATCTTTGCTAATTTTGTATCATATCAAATAATGGCTTTATAATGTAAGTCCAACTGTGCAAACATACTGCAGGCTTTTCTTTACACTTCTGTGAGGATTAAAATACATACCTGTGTGACAAATGCAGTTATTCTGCCTTAGTCAAAACATCTCTTCGGCAACAATTGGATTAAATACTTTTTTTTCATCCTAAATCAGCTCTCACTTTTTGCTATTTGAAATGACAGAGACCAAAGATGGTTGCAGAGAATGAAGTAATCTTATTACTTGTTCTTGGCAGGATTCAGTTGACATAAAACAATGTTGATATTTCTAATAATTACCTCTATTGTGATAACACCTAAACACCACAAATGAGATCCTCAACCATTGTCTAAGGTTCTATAGAGCCAAATGAGACAACTCAGTCTCTGAAACAAATCAGTCTGCAATCAAATCAAAACAAAACAAAAAAAAAAAAAAAACGCAAAAAAAAAAAAAGCAAGATAGATTAACAATATATGCTAAAGAGCTGTTAACCTACTGATGCTTCTTACCATGTGCATACATATTTAGCTACATACAGGTGTATACAGTAGTTTACTTAAAAGACAGTATGAGATTATTTTTTCTGAATATTTTAGTTTGGTTCAGTTTGAAACCACTTCTTCCCACCAAAATCCACCCTCCTACCCAAAAAGCTGTCAAAACACCAAGCAACACCAAAAACCAAATCAACCAGCTTGATTCCTGGACTGAGAATGAGGATGTATGGAAATCAACACTATCCTGCTATCCTGAAAAGGAGAAGAAAGTTTAGGGAAGACTTAGGTGTAGCTTTCTGTCTAAGAGGAGGTTACTAAGAAGAGGGAGACAGGTCCTACCTTCCCGTCCTTAGGATGCGTGGTAGGAGGGTGAAAAACAGGGCTCCCAAATTGAACCAGGAGAGTCTGCCACTGGGTATTAGACAAGTTTTTCATTGTGAGGGTAATTAATCATTGAGAAATGCTGAAGATAAAGTTTCCAGAATCTCCATCCTTGGATGTTTGTGACCCAGCTTAATAAAGCCATGAACAAGCTGCTGTAAGCAGTAAGTTTAATAAAGATCACCCTAGGTCTCTTCCCACCTGAACTGTCTGATGAAAAGCTACACAAGTGATTCAAAATATGCAGTTGCTCAGATATGTCATCTGACTTAGGTTCTCATAACAGGAGTTTATAGAAATAGTTAGATGTTATTCTGTTCTGTATGGTTAAGAGTTCCATCCTTAACACACTAAAACCTAGCAAATAAACTTGCACCAAAATATAAACAAAACAGATGCTGAAATATAATTCTCAGAACTGGCATAGACATTTAGGGTCGTTTTTATCATCTGCAAATATTTAGCCCAGTGCAACTGGGTTGTAAGATAAAAATGGTTGTAATTGCACTTTGTAATTGCATTACAGGGACTATAAAAGTATGCAGAAATAAACAGATATCAGTTACTGTTGTTGGAAATCATTTTTGGGTTTTTATATTGACATTAAAATGCTTCCAAGCTGATGAAGAGAGCAGGGATGTCTGCTTGCTTTAAGAATATGTCTTCTTTGAAAATAGACCCCACTTCTGTGCTGTCTAGTAACAAGTGATCTGGCAAGCCTTTCAGTTTTCTCAGCAACAAAGAACGTCTTTACTTGGCCTTCTCCTCATACATTAGATCTTTCTGACATACATTACCATCCCCTTAATTTATTTATATTTAATTAAATAATAGCTTGAAATTTTGTTAAATTGCTTACAGGGGAAGTATCTTATTTCTTGGGAAGTGGTAAACGCTGCTTGACATCAGTAGTAACTGCTTAAAATGAACTCCTCCCAAACTTAGTGATGCAGACCATTCAAGGTAATAGCCTTGGCACAAACTCTGTTCAACAAAACCAGCTGACTGTGTCTCCTTTCTCTCTCTCCAGCATAAGTCATTTACAAGCTATTTAAAAAAGTAGTTGTAAGGAAAATATACCAGACATTAAATGCAGCAGCTCAAATCTTCAAAAGGTATCCACATCACTTTGCTGAACTCATTAGATTTACCCTGATTTATATCAGTTGAAAATGTGTTTCAGCTACTGTGAGGAGCTGTTTCTAGCCTATGTTAATACCACCCACATTGAACTGCTTATTGTTATTGTTTTTTAAGTAACACAGAGATAAGATTTGGAAATAGTCATGGTTGTTTATTGCCTCTACCTCTGCATCTGGTTAGTAAGTTTATAGGGTTTTTCATGTTTTTGGTAGGGGGAGAAGTGAAGGTAAAATAATCTAACAGTGATCTTTTATTTAACTAGGAAGATTAACTAAATAGTAAACTAAAGCATCTAATATTTTGCAATCTCAGTGACCAGTAAGGAATAGCAGCTGCTATTTTGTAAGGACATTAAAATTTCATCAGGGTTATCAAACTGTCAGTAAGGTTATGCACTGCCAGAAACCCAGGTGTATATACACATGCATACACATATATCACTGTGAACTTCAGGGGCAGAGGACAGAAGCAATAGGTGAAAAGGGAGGAACAACCAAGCCCTCAGGCACACATGATGCTGTCTGAAACTCAGATGTGGCAAATGAAGTCAGAGTCAATCACGAATAGAAAGCAGCTTGGCCATTGTCTGAGCAGGAGAGTGAGATGGCCAGGCCTTGAGGCTCTGAAATTCCTAGAAAATTCATTCAATTTTTAAGAAGCATTCCCTGAGCAAGTTTTCTCCAAGAGGCAATGCCACGGATTTAATGTTCAGATGTGCTCTTAAGATTCCTGCTGTTACCAACAGACTGGAGTCCAACTCAGTCCTCTGCCTAGCCTTCTCTGAAGTAATTTCTCAGTGGACAGTGAGCAAATGCCTTCCAACACACCTTCCCATGACCCATTGTCTTTGCATGTGCTTTTTCTAGCACACCTCATGATTTCACAAGCATTTAGACTAAAAATGTTAGTCTCACACAAGGAGTATGGAAATTAGAGGAAAGCAAAGAAAATGTTGAAAAAAAAAGAACTAAAATTTGCAGAGTAGAAATGTTAAAGTATAGATGGGTATAAGGTTTTTAAATTGTTCTTGGAAATCAGTCTGGAGTTTATAATACCTGCTGTTTTGATGTTAGGTAGGTGACACATACATTGCCATCAGGTCAGCCTCTTATACATGAAGGAGACTCAACAATGGTTTCTTGTTTTTAGAAACATGAATGAGTTATCGTTTGAAATCTAACGGGAATATGAGAAATAAAAAATGACTGTGTGACCAAAAATTCTGGATGTAGTATCTCTTATTCTACACAGGCTGGACATAGGTAAAAATAAACAGCCAAAAGTCCAAAAACAGTGTGTGTGGTCAGCCCCTTTAGCATGTTTTTAAACTCTGAGTGCTAGTAGCCAGGTGAGATTCACTAGCTAATGTCTTAAAAGTGGGCACATGCATCCAAATGTTTAGCTTTGCTTAAACAAAGGCTACGATCTCAGGAGCACTCACAATCAGCAAAAGAATTTCTTCTTTGCAGTCAAGTAAAAATTTATATGTGAAGTTTCTTCCCTCTCCTCTTTAATGCTGTGCCAAATTTTCCTTATAAATACAATTATCATCCTAGGAGCATGTACTTACTACAGACTGTAGGCCGCTGACTTTGCCTGAGTATTCCTGCCCATGTTATTGAATAGCTATTGCACTTTGTAAATAGAGAACCTGACTGAGGTTTACAGGAGCAGAATTGCTGTTTTTTCATCAGACTTATAGAGCAAAGCACTTCTAAGTTTCCAACAGGGTGGAAATCTGCTGACTTCACACCCCATCAGACAGGACTCTCACTGTAATAACTCCACCTCCACACCTTGGTGCCATCTCCCACACAGCTGAGCAGCAGCAGCAGCAGCCAGATCTATAGGGAGAGTCATATAGAGTTCACATAGTTCAGTGAACATAAACTTTAGAAAGTTAAAGGCTACAGATCTGTATTTGTTATTTTAAGACAAGATTTTTTCAGTGTTGTATGGCACTAGGAGGTGCACACTTAAACAGAAGGCTATCATTTCTGTCCAGCTCTGCTTGCACAAAGCCTGAAAAGGGAATGAGATTTGCACAAAATTAAAATAAATAGCAGTGGGGTGGATTATCTTTCTGCTGGTGTCAGTTTTCTTTCATGATTGTGAATTCTGAGTTTAAGGTGAGGCCTAATTTTATTACAGCAAACAAACTTCCTCTTCAGAGAAGATGGTCTGAACAGGCGGATGTGGCTTGTGTTAATAATATTGCAAGATAGGAAGATCTAAACAGTTGGGAGTGATCCTGTAAATAACAGCTTCTTTTTCCAAGTGTAAGAATCTTTCAGTGTTGAAAAAGTACATTCACTAAATTAAAGAGTGTGTTTTAAGACTATGTGCTATTTTTCTATTTATAGCATGGGGGCATTCTATTTCTTTCTTTGTTGCCCTCAACAGTGATCACATCAAGGATGTGTATTTAGAATTCAATTACTGCATGTGCTGGAAAAGTTACCAAGAAAACTCAGTCGTATTTCCAGTTGTCATAAATTTAGGGTGACAGACAAAAAAGCAGTATTTTTAAAACTTTTAAAGTTGAGCAGTGCCCTTAATGAGGCAGTGGAAACTGCTACTATCTAAATAAAACATACGCATTCACTTGTGTCCTTATCCACATTTTATTGCTGTACATATCAAAACAATGTCTTTCCATTTTGTTGTTCAAGAAGCTTTGATAATTTCTTTTCCATGTAAGAAATGAACAGACATTTCTGACTGCTGACAGGAAGCAGTCAGAAATGACTAGACAGAAGCAGACAGAGGAGGATTCATCTGAAAGTTACATTTAACTAGGCTCCAGCTATAGCCAAGCTAAGAGTGCAGGTATATTCTGAAGAAAGCACTTGCCATCTATCTATCACGCTCACTAACTGAAGATAGAGTGAATGTTCCGTGACTCTTGTCTCCCTCCATTGGTCATAGACAGAATTAAGCTACCTCAGCTGACTTTCAGATGTCTAAAAACGAGTGTAATGAAACCCCATCCCAGTTATGCTTCAGATCCCTTAGTCGGTTTCCAATAATGCTTCCCAGTATATACGAGTCCTCTTCTTTTTTTTTTTTTTTTTAATTCTTATCCTGTTATCCTGAAAAATAATTTTCCTTATAGGATAAGGAAATTGTCCTTATAGTATAACCATTCTAGGGGGAAGAGAAGACTGAAATTGCTCTTAGCTCAAAACCCAAGATAATGTTTCTGGAGAAACCTTGAGGAAACCATTGAGAGCAGGATCACTAGCGCACTCACACACACATGTAGACACCCACACATATGTGCACATGAGGGCACCTACACAGAAGTCATCAGGAACAAAAAGTTATTCTCTCTTGAGAAGTTTAAGGCTATTTTTCATTTCATCAATATTTTTTCACAACCTTTATTTGGAGGCTTTCTTTGTAAAAGTTATTAAGAAATTGAGTCAAATGATTATGCACTTTTTTCCCTCATGCTAATAATTTTCAATAATCATTTTAAGAATCTTTAAATTTTAATGGTTTAATGCTTTTCATAAGGCATGAAAATAATAGCAATAAAAATGTTTTGCTAAATATTTAATTGGAAAAATACAGCACGTTTCAAGATAAAGGCTCTTTGTTCCAAAGATCAAGTCATCTCTAATAAATTATTATTTTTTTTAATTTTATGTCTGGACCACTTAGAATAAATGAGATATATTCCTGCGTTTTTAATAAAGGAGATGGAATTATACTTATTCACTTTTATTAAGAAGCAGATGAACTTCTTTGACTTGAAAGTTATGGAGAAAATGGGCTTTCAGGAAAACTAAGAGATAAATACATTCCTAAATATATAATGACATTTTTACTCCATCACTCCCCACCTCACCCTACCAGCTGGATTACCTCAGTGTTGTTTCAGCAACCATTATCTACGTTAAAAATATAGTTAATAAGCAAATGACATTGCTTTTGAACACAGTTCTGTCTCTATAAGGACCCTAAAGATTCTGTAGGGTTAGATTAAGTTTTATCTTTTGGCTTCTTGGGTAGAAAGACTCAATGGTTTTTGTTTGTAATATTTTTCTCATTCATGTTCAGGAAATTGAAGTGCTTTGAGTCAAATTTAAAAAAGTTGGGGTTTAGTTTTTCTATCTAAAGACAATAGCTCTGAAACTACAGTTCAGACATGCATAAATATACTATTGTGTGTCTATTAACACTGTGGTCCTGAGATGTGAGTTTCTTAAACTTCCAGTCTGAAGGTCCTCATAATTTATTCTTTTTAATCTGCGGATCTGTAAATTACTGAGGTATTAATTGTACCTTTAAGATCTCATTTCTAGCTTATCCATATGCTACAGACTGCTCGAAGCAGGGATGGTCTGTCAATGGACAGGGGTGAGATGCAGTGTTCATGGACTATCTTCTGTGGTTTTCTGCTGTCGCTGATAATAACAGCGGCTGCAATTAATAGTAACAAAAATAACAGCACAAACTGTCATGTAAGAAGCACAGACAGGCTGTTTTTTCTTGTGCTGCTGTTAATATAAAAATATTTAGACAGATTTGCTTTAGAAACATGGATTTAAGTTCTTCAGTATAAACAAAGTAATTTGGAACTTGTGTGGGGAGAACATGTACTGGACCACTTTGGAAGCAAGCAAACAAGCAGTCTCTTGCTGTGCTGCCACAAGGCATATTTATTATTTATTTTTCTTCTCTGCCCAGTTTATTTTTCAATACCAATTAAAGGCTTATACCTGCCTCTGATTCCAAAATACCTTGGGCTTCAGCCATCCTGGGCATTCATTGTGTTTTGTCTGTCTTTTTGTTCTACAAAGAAGACATCAGCCCAGCCCAATCACTGAAAATATGAGTCAAGACTCCATTGGGTTATTTTTTTCCAAATGTTTACTATTTCTGAGGTGGTGAATAAAGGCAGTCAGCATTATAAACAGGAAGGCCTTTTTACCTAATAAAATAGGTCTCTATATATTAAGCAAAAGTGAAATGAAGTCAGTGCAGAGTCAATTCTCTGATTCACTAAGTTGGTCCAATAATTTTTTTAACACACTGTCCTGTAATTCCATTTTAGATGCTGGAAAGCTGTGACTGGTTTTCTGTCCTTTTTCAGTTATCATCTCATATTGCTAGGATTTGAAGATATACAGTAAAGATGCAGGCTGCTGTTTGAGTTCTTTGACTGGTTTCTATTTTTAGAGAGCTCCTAGCTGCGCTGAAAACAAGCAGCAGCAACTGTATTGGCCTTAATATATAGCATAGTTTTTGTCAGAAAATTAAATGTGAATAACATAGCTTTCACTGTATCTAGGGACCATGCAGAATGTGATCCTTTTAAGGAACATACTGTACCTATATAAGTAATAGGTCTTGCTGTGGCTGCCTAGGTGCTGCCTTCCCTCATGCAAATGAAACCAGAATTGATAACCTTGGGTCAGCATCCTCACCACGGCACATCACTGTGACCAGCTGCATCAGCTCACCCTATGGAAACTGATGAACTACAGCTTTTCTGCTGTCTAACTGGCCATGAAATACTTAGCAAGTGCTGGAACGCATAGTACTGCTTTGCAGATGGATACCCTAACCAGCCCAGAGCATGAGGCTACGGGTCTCTTCTGGCCAAAGTTTGACTGAAAAGTGGAACACCTTCTTGAAGAAGGGAAGAGTCTGGTACCTCTATCCTCAGAGCAATTAGAGATGGTAGAAGAGCAGAGATTAACTCTTCATTCTGAGCTGGCAGAGCAGTGTCTGTCCCTCAGTTTGCCAGACTCCAGTTGAGCATCCTTTGTGCAATTAGGTGTGGTCTCTTCTCTTTGTCAAAGCACTGAGCCCTGATGGGAGGTATAGTGGGAATACTTGGCAATACCCAAAGCTTCCATGGGTCAGAATAAATACAATTTAAAAGAAGGCCCTGCTCAGCACTTGGTATAAATTTTTACTAGTGTTTGTGCTCTAGAGGAATCAGGAATTCCCAGTTTTACTCTCTCATACAGTCACCTGTGTAGCTCAAATAGGAATGATTCTCAATAGGAGAAACCTCCATTTGGGATAAATAAAATGAAGTAATTTTCCTAGCAGTTTCCTGTTTGAGAAGCTTTGTCTGTGAAAGACTTCTTGAAATTGATTTTCCTGGTATGTGATTTCCTTTTATAAACTTGAATATCCTCTGAGGTTTCATCTAGATTTTTTGCCTGGATTACCTGAAGTAAGAAAGTTTTAGCTGAGCTGCTTTTGAAGAAGAAATACCAGTATTAAGAAAGATTCTGTCTGATTTTTGTCACTTCTACCATTTAAAAATGTTCGTAAAGTTCAAATTGAAAAATGGTGAACAGGACTAAGTGAATGGAAATGCAGACTGAATGGTGGTATGTTTTTTTAACAGATTTGAAAAGACGCCTTTTCTGAGCCAGTGTGAAAGCATTATCCATGCCAGGCATTTAATGCTCAGGCGCCGCTCTGTTAGCTATATAAATCTGCCCCAGGTGAGGGAAGAGTCTTGTACAGGCTATAATACTTTTCACATTTTCATTTCACTCTTCTTCCTAGTTGTGTTCCTATGTCTTGCCCTATTTCTGTGTATATTTTGAGCAGTGATTGTCACTAAGCAGACTGTGTCCTTGTTTCAAGTACAGGTTCAGGCCCTTTTGTGTGGTCAAGCTGGTGTCTCAGGACCCCCTTACAGGCATCAGTCAGGCACTGTGAGATTTATCTGGGGGAAAAGCCTCAGCATGCACTCAGACTCTTTCATACCACATGGAGAGATCAGACACAGTCCAGGCAGTGAACTTCAGTATCTGACAGCTCTATCTCCAGCAAGTATCTTCACAATTGCCTGTTATAAGTCAAACCCACTTAAATCTGCCAAAAGCCAACTATGAACCCAGCATCTGCATGGAGTGTGGCTCCTGATATTTTTTATTCCAGCTGACATCCTGGTTTTATCACCCTTTCTTGATCACAGACCAAGCCCATGGACTGAGGAGTAAAAGAGAAAACCTCACTGTCCTATTTTTCAGCTTGAATAAGATCTCAGGGACGTTTGCTTTGTGACTATTCTTAATTAATTCTGCCTAGCATATGATTTAAAAATATCTTGGATGAAGTCAAGCTTCCTGTAATATCATCTGTTCAAGGCAACACCTAAGCTGAACTGTAACTGTACACACGGTGCCCTCCTTGTTTCTGAGGAGGAGTGAGTTTGATTCAGGAATAGAAGACTTCCTGGAGCTTCCATATCCATTGCTCTAAACTTTTAGCTTAGGATGTTTTCTGGATTTGCAAAAAGCATGAGACCTCTTTACTTTTCCATTTACTTTTGGTTGTCCTTATTAATTTCTTCTTTTGCTTGCCGATCCTAAAATGAAAATTCACACGGCAGTGTATTTTGCCCTAACTAAAGGCATATTAGAAAGTAAGTGCTTGAAAATAGTTTGGTTGTGATTTTGTGGACCACAGTAATTGAAATGTCTTTAAAATAGAAGTCCTTACTACTTTTTCCAATATTCAGTGTTTTCCCTCTTCACATCAGTCAGCATTATCCTGACTTGCTCTTTTTCAGCCCTCTCATTCTTTTGTGTTCACTGCTAGTGGGTAAGTATGATTCTAATGTCCTTTCTAGGGAATGTTGCACTCTCTTGTGCCTGGTACCTCTTTGGTAATGAAATAACATTGTGAAGCTCTGGAGAAGACAACTATTATCTCTGTGTAATGAAAAGAGCAATACATGAAGTTAGGTACAGTTGCACCTTGGTAACCATTGAATCATTTGGGTTGGAAGGGACCTATGGAGGTCTTCGATAGGCACAGCACTCCAGCTTCTCAGGCACTGAATAGAGAGGATGACTTCCCTTAACTTGTTGGCTACATGCAGTTGGTCTGATTTTGCTG
>JAVHNF010036127.1:0-11774 GCA_034783455.1 Micropsitta finschii
TTCCACCACACAGACTGCACAAGCTGATTCAAAGGCAGAGCTTTTGCCCCAGACTCTAAGAGGAGGACAGTATCACAGGTACAGCCACCTAACAGCCCAAATGGCTTTCTCAACATGAAAGCACACAAACCTGCTTTGTATTGCTACTGTATTTCCCACTTAACCTGCTTAACCAAAACAATTCAGTCCCACAACCACAATAAACAATTAATTCCTTATTTTTCAGATGAGGACTCTAACAACAAGGGAACTAACCCTACAAGGAAACCTGGAAGAATAATTGGGTGTAAAACTGCATTCTCCAGACCTGGGGTACCTGCTTTCTAACCAAAAAAGCTCAACGATGAGACTCTTCTACTGTGGGTTTAAAAAACACAGAAAAGATTCTGCTTCTTAGCCAGAATACAAATAAGACCATGAATTTTTCAAGCTTCACAATGAAAGGGTAACAAATTCTACTAAAGCCCCCAAAGATGTAATTCAAGGCCATTAAAAAAAATACCTGAATAATTCTGAAACCCTGAGTTACTGAGATTAAAAAGTGAGCATCTGACACAGAAGAAAATGATTGCTCTCTATCGTAACATCAGCTACAGAATCTGAACAGGAACTTCTCAAAAGGTATTTTCTTCTCAGTGCTGCCTGACTTTGCACAGGCACAAAAGAAAAATGAGTGCTGAAAGCATTCATTACAGCACATATTCAAATCATTCTGGTTTTTGGAGTAACAATTCATACCTTAACATTGCCAACGAGGTTCTGAAGTACTTTCAGAAAGGCAATTCAAAGAAATTTAAGTTCTTAGAATTTGAAAATGTTAACTGGATTTTGCCTCGACTATTCCAGAATGATGTTTAGCACTTGCACACTGCTCTGAAGGTTCCTACATGCAGGGTAGGCTTATACAGGCCACTGCAACTCACACGAATCCTGTGGGAGAACTGATGCTGTAGGCAAAGTCACTGTCTCGCAAGTGCAGGATGGTGCTTGTAAGGGGGATGCAGAACCCAGCCCAACAGAGCAGGTTAGGCAATACAGCCCTAAGAACACCAACCACTGGGTACAGCTCTTACAAAGAGCAACAAGCTGCAACATGTTCTCCCTGTCCAGACAAAATCTTTCTTGCTTGCTAACACAGAAGAGATTCCTTTGCTATGGTCTTGAGTTAGCTATTCATGTTTTTAGTAATGTCAAAGAACAACTTCTGTGTGTGTTGATAGAACTCAGTTACACATTACTTTCTAAGCACTATGAAAGTCAAAGCCTACATGGTTTCTGTGTAGGCCAGACTTTTAGACAGATTATTTCCTAGTGGCTATGGATTCATGATACAATGTTAAGCATTGAAATGTGATCTGAAATGCTACCTAGTTACTGGAGACAGACTTGACATTCCTACACAAGCTTTTAGGGAAGGGGAAAAAAGAAAAACTCAGGGAAATAAACCCAAGAAACTACCCCGAAAACCCACATTTTTGCAGGACTAAACAGGATTTCTTACCTTATTGAAAGTCATTTTCCTCTTGATTATACAAGTTTGGTATTTAATTTAAACTTTATACTTTCCTATTAGGAATGACTTTGGTAAAACACGTCAGAAACAGAATTCTCCATCATAATTATACAGACAGACTGAATAAATATATATGACACTGTAGTTTCAGAGACATTTCACTACAAACAGCATTAAAGACTGCATCACTTAATAGAAGTGAACAGAATTCCTAACAAACACCTTCCCACTTTGCTGTGTTTTCCCCCACTATTCCATTCACTTACACTCTTTTTCTTTTGGCTTTCCACTGAAAAAGCCGAGAGTGGATTTTGGTCTGACCAAAAGTGGTAATACATAACAATCCATGTACTACCTACATGGATGTCTGAACAAGATTTTCCTTGCAACTTGGAAAAACATGGGAAGAGGCTTTACTTTCACAGACATCAATTTCATTTACTTCAACTTGCAAAGACAGAAGCTTGTTTCAAAGTGATAAAATCTACCCAAAGTAGGTTTTCTGAAGCTCACATTCATTCCTCTTGTTGGAAAGGCTCACCTAAAGATGTTTTTTTAAAGACCCAGATTTTACCATAGGAATATGGAAAACCCTCACCCACACAGAAAAGCTGATTTAAAAGCAATTGTTCAGTTTTAACTGAAAATTAATTTAGAAATTACTTTGCTGGTTAAGTTTCTAGTATATAAAACCCCAGCAAACTGTAACACAAAGTAAGTATTAACACACACTTGGAATTACACTACCACACCTAATTAGGAGAGGTAGGGTCCACCTATGTCATTGAAGCAACAAGTCACAATTTGTGACCACCTTAGAAGCAGGCAAATTTAAACTATGGGTTTAAAATCAATACTTTAAAACCAACCACGTCTTAATATACCGTTGGATTATTTTCCTTAGTCAAGGTCAGTTCAGTGTTGTACAATTAAGAGTTCTTTGTCTGGAGTTCCAGCAATAACCCACAACTGTGCAGCCTATTAAAGGGCAAGTGGTGTCAACAAGCAACACTCCACAGCTCTTTGGAAGCTCCCATATCCTTACCTTTCATCAGTGAGCACTCTACACCCCCAACCACTTCACAGAGGGAATGAAAGGGTAGCAAATTGTGATAGTTTATTAAGAAATATAAATGTCATCTGGCCTAATGCAACAGGATTTAAAGCAAAGGTCCCAAACTCTGGCCTATGCATGAGATCATGTGCATGCACTACATTAAATATGTGCATAAATTTTCTTGACAGGAGCAAGGCCTAACACAATGGCAGAAGGGGTAACAGGGTTATTAATATTTAAAATCTACTTAAATTAAATGGGTTGAAACTGAGAGCTCAGCCAATAACAAAACCGTATTTTAATAGAAGTTTAAACTGAAACCCACCCCAAACCACAAAACAACCCAGTAAAGATCAAGTAATGCTATTACTAGGAAGCAGAAAGATACTTAACCACCTTTAGTGTAATTATTCGCCACTGTAAAGTCAAAACTTCCCTGCTAAAATGTTAGCTACCTTAGTTACGAATTGTGCAAAACCTTCTCAACCCCTGGCTGTTGGTTTTCTTCTAACTGAAAACAAACTGTTCCAGGTTTTACAGTATCTGATTTAAGGGATGGGCTCAGGCAGTTTGTGTATTGCAACTCATGTAAATAAAACACAGCTACGTGGCAAAATCTAAAAGCTTTTCCTAGGCGAAATGTGTTTCTGTGCAGTGCAGAAAGGTTTAATTTTAGAAACTTCCCATTTTTAGAAATCTAAATCTGAGCCACAGTAGGAATAGACATATAACAAGCAAAAACTAAAGCCAGCTAAATAATAAGGAACAAGGGTAGCGAACTGCAGGCACAGGAATGAGATCACTTACCTATATCCAGACATATGACCTCTTCCATCCATGTCATATCCCCCTCTACCTCCTCCCTGTGACCCGCCATATCCTCTATTATCTTCTCCATACCTACTCTTTTCACGACGATCTTCTGGAGGAATGAAGAAAACAAAACATGAGTGAACTGTAGTGCAAACTGCAGTGAAAATTCTCACCCTTCAGCTTTTCCTCCCCTGGTCTGCCATTTAAACCCACAAAGCATCAACTCCTAAATCTCTTACATTATCTGCACCACAAAGTAATGGAGCAAAGTTTGGGTTTGTTCTGGTTCCCTCTCTTAGCTCCCAGAGTCACAGGATATCTCCGAATGTAAACGCTGCTCCTCACACTCCATTTTCCAATGTTAAACACATTGTCTAAAACATACTTTGCATTCTACTTCCACATCACCTTCCCAGTTTGCAAAAGGCATCACTGAAGACAGAACAAGGATAAAGAGTGTGGGTTGTGCTGCTGGTGTGAAGTTACTGCAAAGAGAAGGGTCGATCTTAAACTTCTCATTTCCTTCTATCTCAGAATTCACCTACACAGCATAAAGCTGGAATGTGAAGTGCAAAAGCTCTTCATGACTGATTAAGGCATGCCACCTTCATGTAGGAAGAAGATTCAAAATGGCTTAGGAAGAAAATTCCATGTAGATTTTGCAGAGCTCAGGGATATGGACTCCGCGAGGCTGCCTCCAACAAGAGCAAATGCAACAGTTTTGGGGCCCCAAGTTTTTCATCTCTGCATAATGTTTTGAAAGTCTTCACAAATAAAACATTCCCCAAAAACAACAACATGAAAAAAGAGCTTTAACTATTCATTAAATCAACTGCTCGTGGAATGCAATCCAACTACTTCACAGCATTTCTGCTCAATTTTACTAGCCAATATTGAACTTAACCTGTGAATTTTACCTTGGCTGTTGTGGCTATAGCTTCCCTTCTGAGACTGGTAGGATTGCTGAGAATGGCCATATGAGCTTTGGTGCTGGTTATAGCCTGACTTTTGGTCATATGAGCTCTGGTGGCCATAGCCCGACTGCTGGTCATACGAGCCCTGGTGGCCATAGCCCGACTGCTGGTCATACGAGCTTGACTGCTGGTCATAAGAGTCTTGGTTTTGTCCATAGCTTGACTGCTGGTCATAAGAGCTTTGGTGCTGACCATAGTTTGACTTTTGTTCATAAGAGCCTCTTCCACTTAAAATAAACAGAATTGGTATTAATAGCTAAATGTTCACAGAATAGAGAGCAAAATAATGGCTGAAAATTAATGACATTGCTCAAACTTCCTAATCCCAGTTACCTCCCAACCATTACTGCCATACAGATATGAAAACACTGTGTTTCACCTCTTTTGGGATGTATTTGTCTTCTGATAAAAGCAAGACAGAAAACTGTACACCACCGCTGCTTTCAAGACATTCTCCATTTCCACTGTAAATGTAACTTATGAGCATCGCTCGCTGTACATACCCCAGCACAACGCTGCTTTCTCCTCTCTCCCAGTAGCATGACTACTGATGGATACATGGGCTGACGGATAGCCCATGAGCTGCCGAACAACAAAACCTTCTCTGCAGAACTGCAGGGAACACGCCTGCTGCTCATATTATATTATCCAGCTCATACCTGCTGCCTATGAAACAAAAAAATCCCCCAGTTTTGCTTTCACTGAATTGCAGCTTATCTTTTCCTGGGCCTTCTACCATTTGGCCAAGAACTGTTCTAACTCATGTGATGTCCCCATCATACTTGCAGTTCTCCTCACTTTAGTGTCATTTACATATACTATCCAACCAACTTCCATCAGAAACACTGACCAATATCACATCTAGGATATTCCAATACAACATGGCTATACATTCTAAGAGGGAGCTGTAACTCTTCTCTGACTAGTAACAACTTCAGAGCAACCACAAAGAGATCTCACCTACACCATGCTTCCCTTGTAGAAACAAAAGTGTTGTAAAAATCTAGAGAACAGCTCCAGTTGGGTTACCCTTTCATAGCAAGACACTAGATAGGTTGAGGAGAAATTGCATCCAGGAAACAATGGCTGTTACATCTTTGTTTCCCCCCTGGGTACATAGCTGTGGCTTAACTGCATTGTTTTTTCAGTAACTGAAGTTAATCACTAACCTCTGCCACCCTTTCTTCTCTTCCTCCTCCCTGCTCCCACCCTTTTCCAAAGGATGAGGCACTATGTTTGCCCCTCTCCAGTCTTTGGCAATCATACTTGCTAGCCAAAATGTCTCAGAAAAGCAAACAATAAAACCTAAGAGCCTACAGAGTCTCCACTAGCTTTTCGAAGCACTCTAAGATGAAATCCATTGGATTCAACCCATCTCAAAATATCCCATCTGCATAAATAACCATCTAGTCTGCTCTGTCCCAGTCCTAGCCTAGATCTTAGCTTTAATGTAACTAATCCCAGTGGCAAAGAGCTTGTGAAGACTTTTTGTTAATATCTTAAGAACAAGTAAGCTCCACTTTGCACCATCTGGAAAGAAGCATCATTAAGAGCATCTGCTATTTGCTGGTTTTCCTTCCTTACCTCCCTTAGGAAGTGAGAGCTACAACTTTGTGGCCATCCTCTTTAAAACTGTCACCATTTAATTTCTCAGCTTCTCCTTACTTGTTGCAACCATACACTGAAGAGTTCCTCTCCAAGGTCTCTTTCCTGTTTTCCTGATCAAAACCTACTTGTTGGAGAATCTATACTCTATGGCATTTTTTTCCCCACTGGATGCTGACAGTTAAACCCCATGTTATTGCCTACTCCTTTGTACAGCTCTAAAATGCTCAGAAAACAAAGCAAAGCAAAACTTAACCATCTACCAACCTTTGTTAGGGATGTGTAAAAGCCACAGGGAATGACAGCACCTACTGCTGACAGATAAAGACCCTGCTTGCTCATATTAAGACATTTTGTAACGATAACTACAAAAGCAGGAACCCAATACAGATTTGTTCAAGTCCAGACTGTTTTATCAGCGTGCAAAAATACACAAAAATATTTGGACCTTGAAAACAAGAATGAGGTTTAGTGCAGACTGTAATTTAAAGGCCACATGATCCTTAATAAAGACATAATGCAAGCAGCAACCTTGGGGTGTATGCACGAAGCTTGTAAGTTAGATAACAAACGTATTCAAGCAAAACGTGGCCTTGTAAGTTGTTAAGGGCAGCCGGGTTCTATTTTCCAACACACTTTCAAAGCTGTAACATTAATCTTCCTGAAACTTACTTGAGGTACAATATCCCTTACAAGAAAAATACATTTGCAATAGTGTGAAATACTGAAAAAGAGTGCACATTTAAGTTACTGATGAGGATATAAAGACATCGTGTTTTGAGAATCCTACTTAGTTGGAAAATGTTATTTCTTGAATGACATTTCTGAATTCTTTCCTCTTCCTTCACAAAGAAAAGGCATTCTAAGTCAAATAAGAAGCCTGCAAATCAAAGAACAGCTAAGAATTTCCTTGCTGACAGCTTATTTGAAGTTAATAAAAGAGTATTGTAAGTTCATACAAAAGAATGTGACTGTAGAGGTACCTGATACATCTTTTTCCTAATCAAAATACTCTCTCTGCCAGGTTCATTCTTCATTTTAGTCACTATCCAAAGACTTTCTGAAGTGTATCTCGCTATACTCCTTGACTTCAAAACAGCTGTATCCCATCCTTCTTACACAAAGAAATAGTCTTCCTTTTCCTGCTGCTCTTTTGGGCATTAAAAATGTTTTAAGAACGTGGATTTTTAGATGTTTGTCCTTTTCTTAGCAATGAAATTTGCTATAGCTATAGTTAAAAACCACGCAACTACTACTAGACAGCATTGTAAATAGATCCTGTTAATCTCAGCCTCCTTACCCTCTGGATGACCCTTTCTGCTGCCCCTGACTGCCATAAGACTGCTGGTTGTATGAGCTCTGATTCTGATTTTCATAACCGGATTCATCATCGTATCCCTGGGAATCTTGTCCATAACCTGGGAATGGAGGAAGAAAATTTTTAGTAAATATTCACCTTTTAATTACTGCCAATGAATGTAACAAGCTAGCCAAACCTGTTTGATTTTGTCCATAGTTCCCATGATAGCTTCCATAGTTCTGTCCATAGGAGGAATTGTCTCCACTCTGCCCATAACCAGAATATCCCTGTAATTTCAAGAACGTCCTCACATAAGTGTAACTTCCAGCAACTAATTGCAGTTGTTCTTTAGTAGACACAACTGCACACATCAAGCTTAGAATGGAATTCTTCCTGGCCCATATATGGTCACTCAGGAAGAATTAGTTTTACTCAAGGAACATCTGCTATGAAAGACATGATGGGTTTTTTCACCTTACCTGTGCTTGGCCATAATTTTGACTGCTCTGATTGCCATAGGACGAATAGCTGTAAGAGAAAAATGCATTTAGTAAATGCTGACAGTACCCTCCACATGGGTTGGAAAGTAAAGGTATTTTTGGTATTAAGTTTCTTTTCATTCCAAACCAAGTGTTTAATCCATGTACTGCAGTTGTAGGCATATTAAAACCGTATCAATGAATTACTGGTTACCACAGTTGCCTGTCAGAAGGCAGAAAAGCTTATTCTAATTCTTGCTCTGTTTCAAGTATAAGTTTAAAGTACATAAAAGTTGGGATTACTGTCATCTGACATTCTTCAGAATCACAGAAACTATTATTGTATGAAAGCAAAGCATTTTAAGTTTTGCAGCATACTCTTACAAAGTTAATTTTACTTTAATCAATTACTGTCAAGTTGGTATTTGTTGGACTATTCAGCAATATCATCATCAAAACCACACGTTTGAGATTATACTTACTTGTTATTCTGCCACTTTAAGACTTTGTGAACAGAGAGAACCACCATGTGCTGAAACTCGTGTCACATTCAGATATGAACTCAAACCCACACAGTGCTATACACATAGAACCTTTTGACTTTCATTAGCACAGTCAGTATTAGCCATGATTTTCATACTTCCATAAACCCACTTCTGATTCATCAATGAAAATACCACAGCACACCCCCCCAAACTTGAGCTATTTCATGAGCAGGCTTTTAATTTTCACAATTATGAACAGTTGTCAGACGGAAAACTGAAATTTCACTTCTATACAAGCATAGAAGTAAATACAGAAGGAAATACGATGTATATTCTTTACACCTATAGGGCCCATCACCCTTCAAATTATATAAGCTTTGGCTAAAATCTTGAACAGCTTAAGGCAGTTACATGAAAAATATTCCTCTATATTCATGACATTTCCTAAGTTCTTTCAATGCCATTCCAATATAAACCTGCTCATTGCCTTCTCTTCAGGAAGATTTCTTCCCCTGTTTATAAGATATATTAATAAAGGCTCAGGGCAGCAAGCTTTCTGCACCCATAACTCCAAGAACATATAAACACTTTGTTATGCCTGAAGAGTCAAACATCATGGTAGGAATACTAAACAGCCTTTTATTTTGCAGATTTAATTGCTAACAGCAAAACACCCCCCACACACATACCACACATACACATACCTCTGCTGGCCCCCAGACTGACTGTAACTTCCAGAATCTAGAAAAAGAATTAAGTCATATTGAGAACTTAAAATTAACATTTTCTTCTTCTACTTACTGTAAAAGGAAGAAATCTGGGGAGAAGGAAAAAGGTTCAAATACACTGGATAATGCAACTGCTTTCCATGCAGAATGAGACAACTTCCTCTTTATTAGCAAATATTAAGACTGAGAGAACAGGAGCACAGGGTGCAGGGAACATGACACAGGAACAGCCACACTGAACTTTCTTTTTGAAGGATCTGACTTCCATTTTCAAGGAGTCTCTTCACATATCCAGGCTTGTAAAACCCCATCTAATGGCTACCAAAGACAGTGCCATCACCAATGAACAGAAACAATGCAGCAGCTTTAGCAGTCAAGCCAAGCTAAGCAGATCAGTCCTACTGAACCCCTTTTCAAGATGCCATTAGAAAACTCTGCCTAGCAAAGGGCAAAGAGACAGGGAGAATACAGAGATGTAAAATCAGGGATGCAGGAACCATGACATTTCCCTTCCCTCATATTGCAAAACCAGAAACATTACTGATAGCTCAAACAGTGCAGGAATAAATTCATCCACACAGCACAACACGCCAGGCAGGCATTATGGGTATTATTTCCAATATAAACATCAGTTATCAAGGATATTTATTCTGGAAACACACTGGAAAAATATGGATTTCAAAGGATGACCTGAAGTTAAAATAAAAATCACTGAAATGGTTTGACTGGTTGCATTTAAAGCACAGCAAACCCCTACTACCTGCTAGCTGGAATTCAGTAGGGTGTTTGTCTTTACTGATCAGTGTCTGTTTATCATGTTATTTTAGCTTGTTAATCTCAAAATGATGGATTTCCTCATATTTTTATGTCTGCATGTATCTATATTTTGTAATGCAAATTCTTACAATTCTGTGTGTTAACAGCTCTTACTACCCAGTAGAAAACACACATTCCTACCGGTTCAGCTTTCCGAACCAGCAAACAGATGCAGGCACCCAGAACACACACACACACACATTGCTCCAACATCCTCAGACCCTTCAGAATTCAGACTGCCACGAGCAGGCTTCATCTCTTCAGAGATACCCTCACACCCCCAAGCTGCTCAAAGCCCCACCAACTTCTTAACTACACAGATTCAACCCATCTGCTGCCTAGGAGGGAGTCTCAGCTCCTCTTGACATTCTTGCTTGAAATTCCCACCTTCTTGTCAAAAGGCAGACAAGAAGGTGGGAATTTCCCTTTCTCTACCAGCTTGTCACTCTGGGTAACAGCCCTGCCATTCTTCTCTTCCTTTCAAATCACTTGAAGGACTTGTACAAATATTGTGGTGCTGTGGTCTAATAAAAACTGGCAGGAACGTTTCTGCTTTCAGCCCCGGTTTCAGTCTTTCCCCAGAGCTTTGTCTCTAACCTCTTAAAACTGGATGAAAAGCTGGAATCAAGAATTAATTACAATGCAAGATAACTGTCATAAACTAGGAACGACTACAACCATCTTCCAATCAAAACACACTCCTCAAATTGCTGAAAGCCTGTTCATTATAACCTCTGGTTATAAATCAGATCCTATTTACACATACACTGAAACATACGTGTATGTAATTCCAAGCCGAGGGTATCACCTAAGCTCTTCAGACATGAAGCAGCATTTTTAATGCTGAAGTATCTCCTCAAAGTGACACAAAGCGGCAAATTTCATATTCTGCAAGAGAAAAGTTTACTAAAAGCTAAGATGAGATGAAAGAATGTTTCATTCCACACATCCTATACAGGAGTTTCCCTCAGATGTCAGACATCCTCCTTCTGCACTGCTAAAGATTTCATTGCCTTTTCATAATGAAAAGCAATTAAAAAGCCAGCCTAGAAGTGCAGCTCCAACATGTTGAGTGTTCTTAATGAGATGAAGGTCAAATTTTGATGTTGTTTCAATTGAAATGATCACAAAGATGAGTATTAAATAGGCAACCACCTTCAAACCTCTGGTTTAACTCAAAAATTTATATGCCATTAATGCTGCTAATTAAAGTATATTAATGGCTGTATCAGAAAGAATTCTTGACTAAGGATGCAATGAGCTATAAACTGAATGACTATATTTAATCTCCTTAGCTTCGCACTTAAACTTCTGCCAAACCACAACATTTGGGAAAAACTTTGGAAACAACCACATAAGAAGCCTGTAAAATAGGAACAGGCAGAATCAGAGGATTCTCCTTTATTTATACATCCTTCACTGGATCTCTTAGCCTACAGGCTTCTGATTGGATTGATTTTGGTGGGCTCCATGGGGACGAGAGACTGTTAAGGAATTTTGGAAACAACAGACAGTTTATTCTGGGAATTCCTGGATATACAAACACTTTTTCTGCACATTTAGAAAGCTCCTAGAAGAATCTCCTGTGGATGAAGTGGGGCACAGCAGAGCAGTCACCCTGCACTACCCAGGACATGCATTCTTCTTATGACAGAGGAACCTGCTGCATGTATTTGAAAACTAAAGTTCTCACACACAGCAATTCATATAAAGCAGCAGCGTTGCTTTTGTTGTATTGTCATCAGAAAAAGAACCTCACGTTTGACCATCACCATACAGTAAAACCAGAAGAGATCCTCAGGTGCTTGACTGCAAAGTACCTGAAGGCTGGGAAGAAAGAGGTTTTAGTTTACTGCCAAACTTCACCCATTTAGTGAAGAATTCATGGTCTGAACTCATTTTACAGTATCTTTGGACAGGCTTTCTCCTAAAGGTAAAGAACTGTTCCTTGCATCAAAGGATTCCTTCAACATACCTTGCTTTGGTTTTGTTTTCTATCATTCA
>JAVHNF010036130.1:15968-27783 GCA_034783455.1 Micropsitta finschii
ATCTCTATGAATACTGAGCAAATTTATTATACTTGGTTCTGTTGTAATGAAGCTGCAGTAGATTCATAATGACCAGATACTTAGAATAAGCAATGAGCATTGAGAAGTCTGCTTGTGTGAGCACAGTAAAATACCAGAGGTACGCTAAAGACCTCCTCAAAACTGGACAGATAGTAAGGCTGAGGGAAAAGGGTCTACTTTTTCTAGTTATAAAGAGGCACAAAAATGTTAACTTGACTTCATCTCACTGCTCCAGAGGATTGTACAAGAATTGATTATGTATACCAGCTATTCAGCCAGTGTTTAGCTGGGGAAAAGGTAGCTTGTTGATTATTTACATGCTGGACTGCATCCTTCACCAAGGGACTAGAAAATTTTAAGAATTTTCTTCCTCACTTCTCTTTTAAATTTCAAAACATTTGGCAATGGAAAAAAATAAAGTTCAAGAGTTTGATAATTCAGATTCTAGGAAATAAAGAAATCAATGCCTCACCAAGGGAGGAGGCGTGTTATGACAAAATGTGCAATATCTAATTACTGACAGCAGTTTTTAGAAGACGTTATTCTTGACAGAACTTCATGGGGAAAGATTGGTAGAGGTTGATTCAACCACTATGATCGAATATCTGCATTGTAATTAACACGTGAGAATATACGCATGCCAAATTTTGTAAGAAAACTGTATTAAAGCACCTTTGTCTGAGGACAAAGTGTTAGGTGTTAGAAGCTCTGTCATTAGAAAACTATATATTACCTACCTTCTTTTCAGTCACCGAATCACAGAATAGGTGGAAGGGGCCACTGGGAGGTCATCTAGTCCAACCTCCCTGCTCAAGCAAGGAGCACATTACTCACAGGAAGGCAGATGGGAGCATGCATTTTTTCACTGTGGCACTTTTTAACTTTGTTGTTCAGCTGACTGCACTGCATTCCAAGTATAGTTTGGGGTTTTTTATTTAATTTATTCAATATTTTATAACAGCAAATCTCAATGTCACAGTCAGTAGCTGAAACCAGTTTTGTAACATGACACACATGTCACAGGTGAGAATCTGTGTACTGAAGACTCACCCTGAGCCATTTAAAATGCTGGTCACAGCGAATATGGATGTACAGTTGATGGTAGCCATGGAAACCAGTCAGATCTTACCTTCATAATATTTTTTTTTTAAAAAACTAGATTCCAAAGGGTCTTTTTTTCTCATATTTCGGGAGCATAGTGTGATATAGTATCTAGCAAATTATCCATTAGAGGTTTTTAAAAGCAATTCTATCTTAAAATCCCTTGCAGATGTTGCACCGTGCTCATTTCTGAACACTAAAGACCAGGTGTGTTATTAAAGCATGCTAAAGGCTCCAAAACCTCCCTGGGAAATGCAGCAAATGTGAGGAGCAGAATCAGAGCACATCACGGGCTGCACCAGGAGGAAGCAGATCCACTGCTGCCAGCTTCTCCTCATTTGCAACCACTCCTGGAGAGACCAGACAACTGGGTAGGATGTGCAAAGGCACAGGGAAGACAGGCAGCTGGGAAACACATGCAGGGCAGGAGAGAAGGGGAGGAGTCCTGGCTGTCTTCAAGGCAAGATGCATGGAGGGATTTAATGTTTGGAGACTGAAAACTGGGGTAGACAGTAGCTTTTGATAAATAGAGGCTTTGCTGTGAAACTTGCAGTGTGGAACATTAAGTTTTCTGGAAGGAAATAATAATTTAGAATATACTTTTCATAGGAAGCAAGAAATACCTTAAAAAGCTTTTTGACAGGATGTTAAAACTAGGTACTGAAAAGCTAAAATAAGATCTCCCCATGTAGAGGATAGCTGACTGGTTGGCAGTGAGCCCTGGGAAGGTATGTTGTCCAACTTGGCAGTTCCCTTGTCTGCAAAAAGTGAGCAAGGAGATCTGACAAAGGATGTGTTTGTAGATCAGGTTAAATATCAGCCCCAAAGCTGTGGAAAGTGTAGGGATAGAGAAAATGTGGGATAAAAACCTCACCTCCCTTTACCCCGATCTGTGATACAGCACACCTCAACTTCGTCTCCTCTTGTGAGAAGCTATAAGGAAGCAGAAAAAGCAAGGGAAAGAGTATCAAATACACAGAAGTGGAAAATAAAATGAAGAACAAAAGCAGAACATAGGACATTTTCCACTTCTTTGAAAAAACAAGACATCTATCAGTGTGTTATAAAATACACTTAGCTGTGATATGACCTAATGAATGTTTCCCTACTGGCAGTTCCTCTAACACCTAGTGAGTTACTATGTTTTTCAAAGTTAAGATAGCAGATTAAGAGTTTGGAAAGGCTGCTTTTCCTCCCATTCGCTGGTAACTACACAGATCTGGGTTTATAGCATAGAAAACCTGAAAACATCACCAAAGTACAGCAATGAACTCACTTGTCATGCTGGCTTGTTCGTAGCTTTATTTAGAGAAGAGTTAAAGCTGGAGCTACTACAAAGGCTTGAGAAACTCAAACCTCTGTCTAACCCACTTACTGAACTGAAATCAGGAGTTCCCTAAAAAACAGAAAGGTCACACGTGACACCCCAAGGAACAGTAAACCCCAAGGAACACTAAAATGAGTGGAAGATACAAGTATTTGTAAGAGCAAAATTACTGTGCATAATGCATTAAAAAATATCATTGACCATTTTGGATCCAAAGGCTCTGTCAGAAAAAATGTGTGGAAAAGCAATGGTGCCTTTTCTAACGTATACATAGAGTAGATTGGTGTTGAGGCTGTATTACCGCTCTCCTATCAGATGTAATGTGGTTAACCCAGTATCTTCTACCCTACATTTACAAAATGCAATTACTTACACTTTCAGAGTGTGGAAGGTAGTGTAGATAATCCACTCCAAAACAAATACAATACTCTAAACTCTAACTACTGAACTGTGAAGGCATAGATCTGTTACACTGGGAGAAAAAATCTAAAATATTGTGGGCAATCAAAAAAAGCATCACGCTTTCTTGCTGTATGGACCTTGTGTAGTCCACAATGCTACAATTCCTTATGGCCCATGTGGGCCAGATCTGCTTGGCTCATACACAAATGAAAAACACTTCGGACTTACCAAAAGAGTCTTCTTACAGAACTCATATTTATATTGTGAAGGCATTTAACTATTGCACAGAAAGAAGACAAAGAAATATGTCATTTCAGTAGATATGTGAATAATTAAAATTGAATTTAAGCACTGAAAAGTGATAAACAAATCAGAAGGAGCTGACATGGAATTTTGCAGTTCAACTGTTGAAGACACAGCATTTGTCAAAAAGAGACACCAGAGTTTGACAGGAACAGCAGGAAGACAATATATAAAAATTAGATGCATTTCTTTCATGCTTTGAAATCTCTGTACATTCAAATTTGCCCATGAATGTTCACTTTGATACAATTTCCTAGTCCCCTTAGTTGAGCTATACTAGGAGCATATGACCTCACAGCAGGTATTTCTCCTTAATGGACTTCTCTGGGCAAATTAGCAAAAAATAATATCCAGTTGAGGGCCTGAATTCACCCCTTGTCACATTTTTCATGACTTTTTGTACAAGAATAAAAAAAGCCCTTATGAATGCTAGATACCTGCCACACTAGTTAGGAAATAACACCACTAGATAAAAATATTGCTTCATTGTAGTGTACAGGGCATCCAAAGTATTAATTTCAATTCACCCTCAAATTTAGCAGAGGGCCGAGTAACATGCCAGTTGATAATCTGTGTGAGTCTGAGTGAATCTGTAGCTGAAACTAGATTAAGGTCCAAATTTTATAGTACAGTGAACAGCATTTAACTGCAAATAGCTGATAGATTACTGTGCAGGCTTCCTCATAAACCAAATATAAAGCTGTCTTACTACAAGATTATTTCCTGGCAAATTAAGAACCAGTTTTTTCCTTTCTGGTTGGCAGTTGTACAACACTTACATGACAAGCTAGCTGTCTGATCTCAAATTAAATCAGCAGACTTGTGACATTATAGCTGTTCTCTCAAAAATTCTAGTGCATGGAGAAGACAGGAAAAGCAACAGTAACAAATTTTATGAGATTTTACATCTAAACCCTGAAATTATTCCCTAGTAAGATACCAGTTTGCCTCTACTAGAATAAAGTAAAAATATTCAGGATAACTGAGACAGCCCTGCAGAGACAATGGAAAAGCAAAAGCTTGAATAGCATTCATATTCCTCAAAGAAATAACTTACCTTTGAATTGCTATGAAAATATGACTCATACTAACCAAAAGCACAGATGACTAACTTATGCTCCAAGAACATGTCCTCTGTCTTAAATATCAATCACAAAGTACAGCATAGCCATTAATATTTAAGACCATTACCTCCGGGAAACATAGAGCCACTTGAATATCCTTGCTTAAAATTTATTGTCACATTTCAGAATGATAAAAGAAATATTTTCTGAAGCTTTGTTTCATGGGGTTGTTTTGATTGTCTTCTGAAGTGCATGAAATAATACACTCTAAGACAGAAACTTTCTGATGCCAATTAAGAAAAGGGACCTATGTTTACAAAAATGAGGGTTTGCCCCCCTCACTGTCAATATACTGGAATCAAATTCAAGAGGCTTTTAAATCCTGTACAGAAAGAAGTATCTCAATGTGTCACTGTGGTCAGTCTTCCCATGTGCCCAATTTCACTAGTTCCTGTGAGTAGGAATTCTTTCCACTGCTCACTGAAAGGGTCTTAAGGGATGGTTCCAATTTCTGGACTTTTTTTTTTTTTTCCTAGTAGTTGGGCATTACTTTCATAAAGTCACCACCTTTCCTTCTGCACCTCTCTTATAAACTTATTTAATGCAGGGCTTTTCATAACTTTCTATGGCAAATATTAACCATATTCATTGAGAAATTACAGACGGAGAGCAATTATTCACAAACTGTGCAACTTCTGTTTTATCATATTATTGATAAACAGTGACTGTCAGAATGAAGTGAAGGTTTATAATGAAGGTACCGTTCCTTCTCGCCTTTCCCTTCTTTCATTTTCAAGGAGCTAAGACAAAGAACCTTATGAGGAATTCGAAACTCACTAATGTCTAAGCAAAATCTAAAGAGCCTATGGCTTGGTGGAAGTACAATAACAAACACTTAAAAGCTCACAATTTAATAATATTATGCTGAACTTGAAAGGAATTATCTGCATCAATTTCAAATGACAAAATAACTATCATGGGTCCTTCCTTAATATGAAAGTGTGACATTTCTCTCAAAAATGCAATTTAGACTGCATTTTAGATCCATATTTCAGAATTTGAATTGGAGTTTACTGTGCACAGACCTTTTTATCATAGAGCAGACTCTGATTTCAGAAAACTGGGAAAGGCTATTGTAGGCTGAGAGGTAAAAAGGCTGAGTAAGAAAGAAGACATATCCAAAAGAAAATGTATGCTGCAATGACTGTAAATCACATTGAAAAGGTTGAGACAACTGCCTTATTTTGATCTGGTTTAGCATAGGTAGAGGTAATCAAATACTAAAGAAAAGGACAAGTCTGTTTTGCTTTTCTGGGAAGAACCGTGTGAATCCTGAGAGCTCCAGTGGTTTTAAAAGCACATTAAAAACAAAATTAAAATACCACCTAAACATATAATAAACCCAGACTGAATAATACATTGACTCTAAGCATAGCATTTAAAACTAACTTTTTTACATCTTCTGTCAGATGCAAATAAATAATGCCAATAATAAAAAAATGCCAATTATTCCTTACAACGGAACTAACAGAAAAATTTATTTATTTCTTTAGCTGGGACCAACCAGCTTTATTTACCTTGCGTATAACCTTCCTCTTCTCTTGACTTCTAGAATTTGCTGCAGCTTCTCAGGCCATTACATTTTATTCCTTCCGTCCACCCCTCAGTTCAACTTTCTCGTTTTTACAATCTGGAGTAGCAATTTATTGCATATTAAATCAATCTCCTTGGAATTCCAGTAAATTCAGCAAGATTTTTTTATTTTTTTTTTCAGCTTCTCCTGTGGTCTGTTCCATGGCATTTCAGCAATTGTTACTGTCTAACCCCTTATTAATATGCCCACAACAGGTGACATAAATGAGCATTAGTATTAATTAACTGATACCACTCAGTTTTCTTGTCAAATGAACTGGTGTGGATCTTCTGGCAAATCTGTTTTTCTTGTTTCTCAAGCAGTAGATGTAATCCCATCATACTGTGGCTGCTGCATCCTACATGATATCATTAGGACACTGTACATTTAATATGTCTCCATCTTTCTTTGGCAGACAAAGGTATTTGTTTTCATGGTTGCTATGGTACAACTTGTTGGCCTGTGAAGTATGTTGCAGATTTTATGATTCTGAATACACACAACCAGAAATTTCAAACCTTCTTAAGCAAGAAGAAGAGATCCCTATAAATATGCAAATTTGTCTGCTGTTTTGTACTAGTCACAGCTGCACCACCATTGTTTGCAGAATGGTTTATTTGACTCACTTTTATTGTTGCAATCCAATTGGGGATGAATAGGCTTTACTTTCAGTTAGAGGATGCCACCTAAATAGCAGACAAAGATTTTGGATATAATTCTCACATTAACATGTGCTATGTGTACAATTTATGTGCATAAATAAATTTGGGATCAGAATGAGGAACTTTATGTGGTGGATGTCAATGACAGAAACAGTCAAATTTGGTAAGGGGAACCTTTCCTAGAATATATAAAAGAATGAGTCAGATCTTCACTGGACATATTATCTATGAATGTGGAAAACTGAATTTAAACCTTTCTAAACATTTTGTTTGTCACCAAACAGTCAGCAATCCCTGGGAAACTAGAAAACATGAGCAAATATATGTCCAGAAAGAGGGAAGAGAAAGAGAGAGGGCTATTCACCTAAGAGGGCTATTGTACTGCCCAGTCAAGTTAGACTTGTAAAGTTGTCCTTTTCTACCCACATGTGCTTCAATTTAGAGAATTCCACTTTAAAAAGTCCAGTTTAGATGTGCACCTAACCTGTTATCCAGTCCAAGGTTTTCAGCATCATGAAAGCTACAGAGCACATTTTTCCTTCCTACAAAAATCTGTTCTATTCATTGCAGATATTACTTTTGTGACATCATTGCTCACCTGTGCTGGCTGCAGATGGCATCATCTTCTAGCTAATATGCATCCCATCCAATTCCATTGATAAAATCACGAAACATAGGACTCAGAATTTTCAGGTGTAGAATAAAGAAGAAAAAATATTTTGCACACTTCCATTTCTTAGAGAATTCTCTACTTGCTACTACTTCTGGTCCATAGGATACAAACTTAAACTTGCCTTTACTTCACCTATATCCTAGGACATATAATGTTTTGAAGTATCAGGATGACTCACTTATTCCAGAGTTTGTATTACATAATAGTTGTATCTATTTTTAATACAGTAGATGCAATAATTTATTCTTCATATAAATGTAAATGAATTATAATTATAAATAAATTGTAATTAAAGCAATAAAAAAAATCTATGTCTTAATTCATGTACATAAGACTGGTCATTGATTTTTTAATCTTCTAGTAATTTTCCAGCCTAGTTTCTCAACTTGAGGCTTGTGCAACCATAGAAATGAATATATTTATTCATAGAAATTAATGTATTTATTATCCACATGGTTGCTGCAACCCTTGCACACAGTCTTGATAAGCATCCTCTTGGTAAGCTCTGGCATGTTATTAAATAGCTGCTTTTCTCAAATATCCTTATCAACAGCAGATGTAAAAGATCTGTTATGCAAAGTTTCCCCTGCCTTTCGGACTATCTGCTCCTGCCTTTGGTTGTGGGAAATCTTTCTGTTTAGAGTTGTTAAGACACATGCTGTCCTCTGACATTCTGGAGATAAAAGAATATATTTGTTCTTGTAACTCTAGGCCATAAGCATCTCTGTCACTCGGATGAAGAACAGAGAAAGATGGCTTTCTGAACAAATGAGGCAGTAAGCCATCTATCTCCTCTTCTCAACAACTTTTGCCTTTTATCCCACAGAGGTATGGATGGCAACAGAAAGGCCCCAGAAGCTTTAGCAAGTGAACTGCACTGGATGTGTGGAAGAGCAGGGCCCACTACACTCTGCATTCCCAAACACATGCAGTCGCCCTTGCATTTCTTCAAGAAGCATATCTTGCAGTTAATGCTGTATTGAGCAAGTTATCAGTGTCAGGGCTATTATTTCAGTCTCTGTGGACTAAGGCAAGTGACATCCCATTTATTATACTTGATTCTTATTTTCAAATAATTCTTTGAAGAATGAAGAGTGGAAATATGCCTCTTTTAATGAAAACAGGGATTACTTCTTTAATCATTTATGATAGGCTTATATATTTTAGAGGAATACACTACTAAAGCCTAATACTGTTATAAATATTCAGTACCTAGAAATGCACGCTCTTTAATTTTCTTTTACTTACCCATTTGGAAGGATTTGTAATCATTTGCATCTGGAACCTTCCTTTTTGTAAGAGTATAATCTGGACCATTTCCAAGTGCATTAATAAGTGAGTATGTGTAAAGTCCTTTGCAGATGTCTTATTTTGGGGCAGCAAAGGCAGGAATGACAATAATAAGGTTTAGTTATGGAAAGATTACAATTTCCTCATTGCAGGCAAAGCGTGAAAAATGCTGGCAGCCAATTGCCATCACTAAGAGAACGCTACAGTCACAGTCTGTTAACTCTTGTAGATCTGTCATTACTTACTGAGAAGTGGCTAAGGAAGTCTAAGGAAGGCAGTGGGGAGGACCTAAAAGTACCAACACACAGAAGACAAAACCTATGTCTCTATACTAATCTTTTGACCTGCGTACTTCAGAAGAAGAAGCTGGAGAACATCTTCAGTGACCAGAATAGGAACATGACTTTGGGTAGGTTCTAGCTAAGGTCTGATTAAGGTGCTGTCATTAATATAAGTCATAACTTGAGCTGTACATTACCCCATTGTTTTGGTGATGACCTGTGTAGCTAATATTCACTCCTTCCATTTGCTCTGGAGCCATCTCCAAAACGTCTTGTGACTTTTTCTAGCATCAGCATGTGAAGGTACACAAAATCAGAGCTTCCCTGAGAGAAGAGGCAACTTGAAGCCTGAGGAAGAATCAGGAACACCCTCTCCCCAAAAGAACAGCTCATCGCCTTGATAACTGGAGTAGTGCTAAACAAAAATTTGGTGAGGCTAGAAAATTTCTCCCCTCCATTTCAAGAAGAAACAGATAAATTGCTGCACAGTGAAAGCATAGTTATCTATGTGGTTCTAAACTGTGAAACACAGACATGCTGGGGTTGTCAGTCATGTGCAGGGAAAATGCAGGACATGAGAGGAGCTTGGTCATTAGGATAATAAAACACCACAGGTAGGTAGGCTGCCTTGCACTGACAAGCATGTAACTATCCACTCTAAAGTTATCATGCCCTGAAAAAACACACAAAAGCAAAAAGAAATCCAAAGTGTTGGACACGTAGTAGAAACCAGACTTTCTGAGAACTGAAACCTTAAAAGAAGTTACAGAATAAAGGCAGAGGAAGAAAGGAATCCATTATAAATAGCTGCATTTTACAGTTGCCAATTGAGACACAGTATGGTTAAATGGCAAAAGAGGAATGGGCAGAAATAAAAAGTAACAATGAATTGGCAGGTAAATGAATGTTTACAGTAAGGGTGGATTGTCAGGTATTTGCACAGGACTTTGGAGGAAATTTTTCACATTAGTAAAATAGAAATCCTTTAAAATACTCCTCATGTTTTAGTACCACAATTTAACACACTTTCTTGACTCTCTCCTTTCTTTTCTGTACTTCTGCTCTTCAGATCTATGCTGCAAAGTGTATATCAAAATGTGCAGGTCTAGTATCTATTCTCTTTATCAAGTTACATTTTTCTGAAATGGTTATGAGCGTTTTCAGTTCCTAGTTTTATTTCAGCAATGGGAAATGAATTTCTAAATCAGTCTTGGAGGTTCCTTACAAAAACTGTACACTTTCATGAATAATTGACCCACTTAACCCTGACGAAACCTGCATTTCTGAGAACAGTTTACGCAGAAGGTTGAGAAGTCTTTTTATCTTGATACATCTGTTTTACCCGATGTCTTACTGGGAAGCAACTATGCTGGCGAAAACAAATTATCTTATGAGTGAACCTTTGGTGAATTGGTTTGGGGTTTAGTTTAACCTTGGAATGGATTGATTCTATCACTCTCTTGAAGTGGCTACTTGAATTTGTTTTTCATGATTGTGGTTGTAATGAGCTGTGCAAGAAATTGTCCACCCTCTGCCCCTTCAGTTGTTGAGAGCAGTAAATTCTTTAGAGTGAAGGGTTTATAAAGGCAGAAATGCACACAGTGATGTCTTTATGGAAGGCAAAATATATCGCAATTACAACTGTTGCTTAAGTCATCCTATAAGCTTTACTTCGTGCTAATTAGATCCACACTGAAATTTTCACTGTGGTGATGAACTGTAGTAAAAAAAGTTCATAAAACCTGCAGGGTTATTTCCATTTGCTCAGTGTCATTGGACTGTGTTGCAAATGTGACCAAGTTCTTACTGAAACACGCAGTTACACATACACACTGAAAACATTCTTGTATATAAGTAAAGATTCAGGAAAAAATAATTAGGTTAATTTGATTTCTTTCTTTTCCAATATACATTAGGGACCAGTTGTCTTCTTTATGAAGTGTCTTGCTTTTCATATTTTATAGGTTGGTAATTTGTCATTATAAAACCCTTTTCTAACTTTGCTTTATCAGTGCTTTTTTTTTTTTTTTTTTGTCCAGTGATTTTAACATTAAACAATGTTTATTTCATTTTATTATATTATTTTAAAAGTAATTGATAAGTAATTTGTATTTTGATGCAACTATGACACTTTCAGTAACAAAGGATCAAGTGGCAGAACCTTTATACTACACCATTATGAATGGATGAAATAATTGTTATGGAGCATGACTGCTACAAAGAAACCTGAATAATTATTCTTCATAATTTGTGGTAGAAATGGAGACAATAGTGTGTGTTTTCTCCCATCATTTTCACAATTCATATCCCTAGTCCCCCAGCACTACTGCTAGAGAAGAAAACTGCATTTCCATTGTTAATGGAAGAGAATTTATATGCAGACACGCTGGAATTTTCCAAGCCACTGGATGAGAAAGCATTATAGTAGGATAACCTGTGCAAAAGGGGAGCCATGTGTTTTGAGCGCTATTGATTTTTCTTTAAATTTGGTATTGATTGCTCCTGTCTATTGATTTCTGAAAGAGTCTATTTTTCACTATCAGGAGAATCCTTTTCATTGCTTTGCTGCCCTTTATTCCTAGTCAAAATCCCTATAGATGCTACACTTCTGGAATTTGTAGGCTTATGTGACCTTTTCATTATTTGTGACTTAAATGTCTGTCAACTGAAAACTTATGGCAGGAAGTGAGATTAAATTGCTCTGCAAGAAGAATCAGGTTCTCTGAGTTGTATCCCTCAGTGATGCCAAAGCATGGCATCAAGAGGCAACCTGTTCTTCACAGATTTGACTTGTCATATTAAGAATAATTTGAAGATTACATGTCCAAAATTCTACAGTCTTTTCCTTTATCTCTCAGCAAATAGAAAATGTCATCATCTTACTTAAGAAGAAAAAGTAGGGGCTGTTTCTTTGCCAGCTTCTGGTCTTCTAGCTCATCAGCCAGCGCACTGGCAGCCTACCTTGATCTTCCTCAAAAGAGTACAACTGCTTCTCCACCCTACAGAAGAAACAGCCCCACCCTCTCCTGCACAGACACAGCCCTGCAGCTCAGATCGG
>JAVHNF010036132.1:0-10354 GCA_034783455.1 Micropsitta finschii
AGGATGCAGCTCAACTCTGTGCGTGCTGGGTATGCATTGGTATAAATACTGTACTAGATCAGATTAATTGTAGTACGAATTGTTTGGAAGACAGGCAATAAAAACAAAGAACTTGAAAGTCTGTATAAATAAGGCTGTATAGAAGCCTTACTTTCATACCTCCTATCTATCCTTCTAATCCTAAAGTCAGTCACTCTCCCTCGTCTTTTCTCCATTGCTTAGCAACATTCATGGGTGAACTTACTTACAGCAGAGCTTTGTTCCCAGATGTGATTTCACTAGTATTTGTAGGCTCAACAGTTCTGAGATGCAAAAATCAACCCCCTTCCTTCTCACCACCATTAGCCAGCTTCGTTAAATAGTCTCTCTTCTCTCCTTCTGCACCCCAGGCATGTTTCAGTTTTTGTCTCCACTGTTTTGATCTAACCAAGAGTGATGTGGGAAGGAGGGGGGAGGTTCAAATAAAGCTTTAATTATGGAGGACACTCATACAATATGTGCAACAAAGCTGCATGTTGGGCATCAAATGGGAGTAGAAATGCGGAATGGGTCAAGTAAAGAACTGTTATTTCTCTCCACTCAATTTGATTCTTGAAGTTGAGATTGAATATATGGTATTTTTAATGCCAACAGTTACATACTGAATTGGTATGACCAACTGCATATTACAATATAGCCTTGAATAATCATTTTAAGTAGGGAGAAGCTGCAGTAGCTAATTGCTTCCTACATAGTTTCTCTAATTTTGGCAACACAGTGGCAGATCAGCACTTCCTAGAAATGTTCAGTTTGCCAGGCTAATCTGTAATCACTCCTATTTCTGAAGGATGAACTGGTTTATCCATTCTGTTTCCTGTTCCTTTCTCTGGCTGTTTTTCTGTATTTCACTAAGCTTTTAGTCCTAGGTGGGTTTTAAGTGTGTTTTTCTTCTGCAAGCTAGATGATGTTAATGTCTCTCTGATCTTGAAAACAGCAAAGTAGATTTCTGTTGAAATGCAAACATTTCTATTGAAGTGTCTCTCAATTTATGTGCAAAACACTTTGTTTATATGAAAGACTTATGTAAAAGCTGGTGGTAGGGCTTCCATACTTGTATTGCTCCCACAGTGCCATAACCAAGTTGCTGATGTCCCATTGAAAACACCCTGTGTTTTGAAATGGAAGACTTGCCAGTCCTGGCAAAAGCTTGGAGTTGTTTTTTTTAGGCAGAATCATCTAGTATAAAGGCATCTAGTATTAAGTATTTAAGCATCTATCATGGATTTGATGTTGACACTCAGGTGAACTGCCTACCTTGTGAAATCAGTAATTTTGGGGGCCCTGTTGCTCAGAAGGGGATCAGGTATGAGCTTATGTGCTCCCTCAACTCTAAAACAATGAATAAATGAGGCACCTTAAAAAGTGGCAGGGCATATAAAGTCCGTTGGTATATCTCTAGTATGTTTTGTAGGAGTCACAAAGTTGATTCTGGGAAAAGGCTGCAAAATTTTTCTGTGATGATTTGGAAAACTGCAACTTATCTGAATCTAAAATCAACTTGCTACAGTTTGTCTGGAGAGAAACCAAATGAAATTCTGAGTTATTGTGCATTCTCTCACTGGGTCTTGTGTCATGGAGCTTTGATGTTGGATACTTTCCTTTCAACAAGAGTTGAATTAATGAAGGTCTGTGTATCCATGTGCGAAGTTACTTATAAAATAATAACTGAATACTTTTGGTAGGAGTACTGAAGACCTTTGTGATTTCTTATTCTCTCTCTTGCATACTAGCTAGTGTATTCCTGTGACTGCAACTTCATTTTTTCATGGAAAGTGTTTTTCATGAAAAGTGATTTGCTTCATAATCTTTTATGGTTTCTGTGTGGTTTCCTTTTATTATAAGAAAATACCCTCTCAGTCCCTAAGTCTCACTTTTCCTATTTTTGTTTGGCAAGCCTTTTTTTTTTTTTTTTTTTTTTTTTTAAGTCAATTCTGTATTATTGAGATGTCAAACTGATATAAATATATTTTCTTTTTTGATGTAGGTAGCATGCTTCGGGGCACTCTAGCACTTCCTGTCTCCTCCATGATTACGTCCATCCCCAAGCTTTTCTGTTGCTGGCAGAGAATATTACTTAGTGCAACTTCTCCATAATTCTTCTTAGTGCAAAGTCTCTATATTCCATTCCTTAAGGCAAGTTAGTGCCCCAAATAACCACTTTCCCCACACCCAGGCTCTCACAGTTTGGAGGATATATTTTCAAGTAGCATAATAACTTGCAGAAAATTCTGAAGGGTGCAGCAAACCTCTGAATCTAACATCCTATGGTATTAATCTATTTCTTTACTTAGTTTTATTACAGATCATGGATTACATTTAAGAATAGAAGCTATTAATCGCATCTTGGTTGAAACTTTCTCTGGCTTTACTCTGCAGGCCAGTTTCTTGGTGGAATATTTAATGAATGTGGTTATTGCAAGTGTGAAATGTTTTTAGTTCCTCAGAACTGTGCAGAAAGGCACTGTTCTGGTCCATGGTCCATGGCAGTCCATGTACTGTACTTGCGTATTGAGAGATTTTATTGCACCACAGAACTGAGTTATATTTGCCTATCCTTGCTTCTGTTATCTTGGAGAATGTAACTAGATTTCATATAGAAGCTAGAGATGATAGTCTTTGAAGGAAAAGCATGCATTTATTTTCTATTTAGTATAATTCTACCACATTTCCCTGTCACTGATGTGCAGTCAGACAGCAGAATGTTTGAATCTTTTCCTCCCATCACTGTAAGTGAAAGCTGCTTTTTCAAGAGTTAATTGGAAACTGGAGAGGCCACTTGCTGCAGTGTACTGTTGTCTGAATTTGGTCTAAGCAGCAATAGATAAGTAAAAGGCTTGCTCTGTGCTGCTCTCCCACTGTTGCAGTAGAAGTGGTTTTCAAAGGGAGGTGTTAATCTTTGGACCAGTGTTCTCTAATCTACCTGAATGGCTTTAGGAGTTATGTTTGTATATGTAGTCCCATAAAGCCAAAGGGAGTTGTTAATTGCTTTGTAACTGTCACAGCTCCTGATCCTTTGAAAGTGAAAATCGCTACTATTGTAATGATTTTCTTTTTTTTTTGTTTCTTTTCTTAGGTACTGGCTTTCCTTTTGCTTTGGGTTTATTTATTTATTTATTTAGACAGTATACATTAGAAATTGTACCATCGGGCTGATCTGAACAAACAGTGACTAATTTTTTTGCAAACATCAACCAACAATCAACTGCCACTTGCTTAAAAGCAAACAAAGCTTTTTTTTTATGTGTGTTTAATATATTAGTTTGGCCCAAATATTCAACAGAAAACTGTACAGCAGCTCGGTCTTGCTGTCTTTCTAAAGTCTTCAAGCTACATGAACTATTGATCAGTGTGAAACCTGGTCACAGTTTTGCAGGAAGCTGTGCAAGTGTGGAACTAGTTTTCCACTGTAATAGCGTCGTGTATCACCAGGTGCCTTATACCATTAGGATTCGACATAATGGTGGTGGTGATGAGGCTGAAGATAACACACTTATCTTGTGCTTTTCATGTTTAGAGCACCTTAAAGTCAGTATCTAATTAATCTGTACCACAGCCAGATTACATATTCCAAGTGGTTCTCCAGCTCCGTTGCTGTCATTATCAGCGCTTTGCCAGGTGATGGGATATTCTTCCTTTATTCTTTAAATTCCAGCTGCACTTTGAAATCCTGCTCACTTTGCCATTCTGGCAGAAACCCCTAAAAAAATTGCTTTTATTTGGAACAAAATGGAATGTTTGAGCAAGGTGTGGAAAAGTAGGGGTGGAAAAGTGGAGAAACGTGAGTCCTGATGTCTGAGTCCTGATGTCTCAAGGATTGCATTTTGTTCTTTGTACCAAGGGTCAGGTAGTAATAATATCAACAATATTAATTATTAATTAATATTAATTATTAATATTAATTAATAATTAATATTGTTGATATTATTATTACACTTAATAATTAATATTAATTATTAATATTAATTATTAAGTAATATTAATTGATTTTTGATTAATAATAATATTAAGCATATTATAATTGTGAACCAAGATTATGAAGCTTTTTGGGGGTGGATCCTGAACACCTATGTTACAAATAATGCTTGTTATACCAGATGTTTCCAATATGTCTCTTCTTTCAGTCTTGGAATGCTATTGCTGCTGTCAGCATTTGTGACATGCCCCCTTCCCCTTCTGTTTTGCTTTGGTTTGGGGGTTTTGTTTTTTGGAAGTTTTCTTTCTTTTTTTTTTTCCTGTTTTTTTTTTTTTTTTTGTTGTTGTTTGTTTGTTTTTTAATGCAGAACTGTTCTGTGAATTTGCAAAGTGATTGGGAAAATCAAAGACAAGAGTTGGTGTGGTTTATTTTTTTCCTCCAGAGAAGGCACTGTGTATTTGGACCTTTTTTTGTTGCTGAGCTCTAGCACATGGTGGTGTCATGTTAACTTCCAGCTCTCTCACCCTTATGACTGAGTATTTTTCGTATCTTGTTTTAATCTCTGTTCTTGGTCTTTATGGGAGAAAATGCGCACCCCATGTGTGCAGCTGGGGACAGAGGGGGGACTCGGACTGAACACTCAAGTGTTCTGGTATAAATGGTGCACAATAACTGCATAAAGCAGGCTTGCTGTTACAGACATCAGCCTTTGTGTGCACTTGCAGAAGTCTCCCATGTGACATATAAAAGTGAAATATGTTAACTCGTTCTTGCAGGCAGTTACAGACAAAAAGGTAGGCAAGGACGCTGATCTTTCCTTATTCCTGTGTTTTTAAAGTTGAAGAACCAGTGACATGTAAAATCCTTCAGTAAGTTTCTGTTATTAACTACGGTATAGTATTTCGAAACTTTTTAACTCTTTTTGTAATGGAGCTTTTGCATGTTTAAATAACCCTGCCAGGCAACTGTCTTATTTCCTACTCTAGTCGCCTTTGCGCGGAGTTCTGAGTACCCCCGCCTGCGTGCTGGGAGCGGTGGTGGAGCCCCCCTGTGGCTAGCCCAGTAAGTGCACCTTCCCACGAACGGCCTAAAAAGGTAGCACATCCTGGGCCAAATCTTGTTAGGATTACACTCTGTTAATGTTATAAAGGAACAGCAAAATGTTGATCTCTTCCCAGTTAATAAATTGGTACACTTGGTGCAGATAAATTGCGCTTCTGCGTGTGCATTCTGCTTATGCTTCTGTTTCATTTACCCTACTCCTTGTATTTCTGAAGAGGGTACAGAAAAACGACTCTAACAACCCATCCAGCGACTTGGGCTCCATACCTTGCAAATTCTTAGGCACTTGCCAAACTTTATTTGCAAGCAGTTGTATTGATCCTATTCTGTAAACTATCTTTTTGTGATAAACAGCTTTTAAAAATTGGGGCTTGAGGGATGATCTTGTTTTATTGGGATGGATGGTTTTCTCAGACTTCAGTGGGAGCAGGAGTGAAACTTAAAGCAGGTAAGATTCCTGCCCCCCCCCCCAGCTGCTTTAATAAGGGCATATTGTCTCATCAATTTTTAAGCTAAACTCCCTATAGAAATCAAAGAAGAGTTCTGCTGAAAAATCAATTGTACAGTACGACCCACAGTTACTGCATGTCTTATGAGACTGAGCTGCTCTCTTTGTAATTTGGCTCCTTTCCCACCTCCCGCTTCTTTTTTTTTTTTTTTTCCCCTTCTCCTTTCTTCCTTTCTCTCTTTTTTTCTTTTCCCCTTTACTGAAGCAAAGCGTGTGCAGTCTCCTTTGGAGCATGTATTTAGGCATGCCATCTGATGGCTGAAACGGCTTCATTTCCTTTGGCTATGGAGGATAAGTTAGCACCCTGTGAAGCTTTACCTCCTGCAGACACCAGAATAGTATGCGAAATATTTACCATTTTAATTGTGTAAGGCTTCATTGAAAACCTTATTTTCCTTGCTATGTGTCATTTAGGGAGGCAGTGCTGAACTATTGCTGAAAACTGGAGCCCTGACAGACAGGGAATATGGCACTTGTTTAACAAAGAACAGCATGCAGGCTTCACATACCATAATGCTTAAGGCTATATAATTCCATTTTCTTCTGTAGATTTTGTTTCATTGCTTCAGTGTATGCAGCACGAACCTTTAGTATTCAAGGGAAAAAATACAAAGCTTGTCTAATGCAATGTCATGTGCAGAATCGTTTAGGGTTTGCATAATTAATGTTTAGTTTTTACCCTAAATCTGATATAAAAAGAATGTAGAACTCTTAAAAAAAAACAAAAACAAAAACAAAAACAAACCACACTCTCCACAACAGAAAACATAAAACAAACCCCCATCACTTTTCATGTATCACTGTTCATATTAAAGAAAGTGTATGTTCTAAAGTATTCCTGTCTTTTAATTCCTGATCCAGAGAAAAATTATCTTTCCACACGAAACCTGCTATTTGTTCAATAGATGATGCTTTTCATAACACAGTGAAAGAAATGCATCCTCCAGGCAAAATCATTAATTTTTGCTTAATCACCATATTGGGAAAGTTTGACTTTTCCACATGGGTGAAAAGCTGCTTTTCACGGCAAATTTGTTTCTCATGCTCCCCCTTTGCCTTTAGTCATGAAAAAAAATCTGATGGAAAAGAAGATATTTATTATTGGTGTAAATTAAGTTCTTCATTGCTGCAGCTAATAGCTTGTATCAGTTGTCTCAAGAGCATTCAGCCATATGAAAACCTACAATAGCTTAATTATCTGAAAATGTGGATTTAGGCCTTGTAACTTATTCCTGCTTGCTCCAACCCTGTAATGAGTCACTCAGTCCATGGTTAGTTTTTCATTCTTTGCAGGGACTATAGCATACTACAGGAAGTGTTTAAAGTAAATAAACTTAATTACTTTGAGCATGAATTAACATGTGCCTTCTCTAGCTCAAATCCAGAATGTTTCTGTAACATTTTTGCTATCTGTTTGGGTCTTTTGTTACTGTTCTCGACTAGCAGTGATTAGAAGCAGAAAAAGCAAAATCCTAAAGGAACCATATTCCTGGTATTTCTCACCTGGATTGGAAGCTAAGAGTTGGCTTGTGAGACTTTGGCAGATGCCATTTCAGTGTTCACCCCACTTTTTCAGATTAATGTAGTTTTGTGTAAAGTTCATGTTAAGACCCTTCATTAATTGAATCAGAAGCTCTTCTAAGATTCAGTCATCATTACTAATTCTTTCTCCTGCTTTGACATAATTCATTTTGTATCATGTGTGCCTTGTAAGTGCAAGCTTCTTAACTCATTCTGACTAGGTAGAAATTATAGGGAAAGAATAAGCTTTACCTATGTTCCAGCAAGAATAATGTTGCAGACTTGATGAATGAGAATGTCAGTCTATATCCATCACTAATAGGAATTTTATTCAGTGTTACCTGTGCGTAGCTGTAACCTAAAAAAATTGTATATGATCCACAGTTAAGATAGAAAATGCTGGGAAATACTAGAAGCTCATAAGACCTATTGTACCATTTTTTTGGTGGCAGGATTGGTCAACTTGCTTTATTACTATTTTTCTCTTTTTCTGCAAAATTTGGAATGTCAATAACTTTTCATTATGTTCTTTTCTAGTAAAATAACATTGAAATGTCTTTTTTTTTTTCCTGCTGTAGGCAATATTTGAAGCTAACTATATGAAAACTCAGTGGTATAGTAGAAAATTGGAATCTTCAAGCAGTGTGTAAGGTGTGGCTAGTGTGCGAGCATGTGAAAGTGCAAATTTCTATTATCTAAAAGAAAATGTCTCACTGTCCCCTGAAAAGACCTTTGGTGCAGTCCATGCAGCAAAATCCATGTCAACATAGACCAAACATGAAAGAACACCAACATTATAAACAGTTTAGTAATCTGTAAGAGCTGTTACTTACCAGGGCACACCCTTGCCTACCTTCCACTTGAACTGAAGGCATCTTGCACAAATATTGTTGCATCCATCTGTGCTGAAGGAATCGATCATTAGAGCTGTGGGTATGGAGGGGAAGCTGAGGACTTTGTGCCTTCTGTACATGCTCTCTCTCTCTGTGGATGAGGATGTGCCCAGGATGTTGAGATGTGCTGCCTGGCACTCAGGATGCCCATCTTGTGCCAAAACTGGAGAAGGTGCTAAAGATCCCATGAGGGTTTTATTTTAATTCTTTGCTCATTTAAGAAAAGTGGAGGACAACTTGGGGGCACATCTAAAGTACTTTGAGTGTTTAAAACAAATCAGTTTGTGTAAAGTAAGACATACGAAGTAAGGTTTCTCTCAAGTCTTTGTGAGGTACATGCTATTTTCAGGTTAGTGTCTGCTACTGTTGTCATGTGCCAACTTTGCCCAAGTAAGATACTTGGACTGGCCTGTTAGCACAGCCCCTGTGGGGCATTCTTAGTGCTATATAATGAGAATTCTGAGCTGTAGCTTTCATAATTATGATGAGTTTTTAATTCAACAAGTAATTAAGCCAATGTGAGAGGAAAGTGTTGTCAGGCAGGGGTAAATTTTATGTTTCTCTCTATAGTTTTGTTACCAAAGATAGCCACGATGTTCAAGGGAACTTGTGATGAAGATCAAGATTCCAGTTACCTTACAGGATTCAAGAGTTTCTCTTGCATTTTCCCCCCTCATCCTATCAGACACACATCTCTGAGAACAAGCAAGCAAATAAAAATAACCACCCAAAACCCCTCAGCATCCTTTTGAATCCCTTTCTTTGTGCTTTTCTAGTAATATAACTATGAGGGCTGTCACACTGTGTACAAGGCACTTGTTCCTGGAGTAAGCTTATGGAAAGTTCTTCAAATTACCACTTAGTGCCAGTCATTCCTAAAGTGTCAGGCTTTATGCTGTGTTTGCAGTGGCAATATAAAAAGAAATCAAAAGCAAAATAATGTTACTTTGAAATGGGAACTAAGTGCAGATTTGAAGTACTGTTCTGTTCAAAGGAAATTAACTTCACACTCTGGTCACTGGTAGTTCAATAACTTATTTTCACCCTGTTACTGTCTGTATTTTGGTCTTGGCTTTCCAAATTATTCTGGAAAGGGTTACTGCTACTTTTGTTAATCTCTTCTACCATGAAAATAGAAGTACTAGTTCTTTGTGGTGAGATTTAAATGCTTTGGTAAAAATATTTTTGTAGTTGTCCAAGTTCTGATCTGATCCGATCCAGTTTGCAATTCAGTTGAGTTCCTGAGTCTATACCAAGGCCTTGGGAAATAATAGATTCTGTTTTAGAGCAACTGAAGGGGCAAAACATATGTTACAGTCAGTGGAGAATGAAGGGCTTGGGTCTTTTGAGAAATAAGCAGCTTGTTTTAAGTTTATGACTGTATAGAAGTGACTAGTCACAATCACTCAAAAAGCATTGGTTAGACTTCTTACAACTGATCTGTGTGAAAAGATTACAAGAGATGAAGGGAAATAGGATGTGGTGATCCCACGAATGGGGGTATCGTTGTTACTAATAAAAAATAAATATGTTGGCAAAGCAACTTTGGGTAGGAGAAGTTGGCAGGGCTGAAAAAGATGTAAAGAATAATCTTTGGGCAGCGTGGTTAGAAATGGAATGTCTTTGGAAGCATATCTGTGTAATAAAGCATTGATTATAAAACTAGAAAGAATGCAGCATTTTGTAGAAGACTGTCTTGATTTGTGGCACAAGGAAGAAGAAAGAACAGGAAAAGAAGTGGGACTTGTGTGCCAGAGGGGAAGGGGATAAAGATCTGTGGAATGGGAATAAATTAATCCAAAGAGTTTTAGTACTTGACTAAAAAAAATTATATGTCCTTTTGTTATTCCCTAAAAACTTAAGTTTTCTTACTGCTCAGTATGTTTTCTTGCTTCGTAGGAAATAGTTTATTTGAATACTATGAAAGTTTTGTACCTAGGAACCAGCTAGCTTTATGGGCTTTCCAGAATGACTGGAAATAATCTTATAGTGATAATATAAATATTGATGTTATATGAGGTGCTGTTATCAGCCAACATCGGTGTAGAGGTTCACACTGTGTAGTGTGCAGGAATGAACCCTAATTCCTTGGCTTGCCAGAACCTGTCGGAGTGTAAATGGTATAGTTATGTATGAATAACTACAGCATCCCTACCTTCCAGCAGTGAGACTATTTGGTTTGTGATTGACATGAGTTCTAACAGTGATAACTGTAACGGGAGCCCAGAAGAGCTTATGCACATATGTATACACTTGAAACATGCAAATCAAAGAATAATTATTGTAATGCTTTGGAAACAGAAGAGAGAGCTCCATATAACACATTATTGCGTGTTTCAGCAAGATGTGTAAAACATCTGCAATTACGAATGAAAGGACTCATTATTCTACCATGTGCTCACTGTGCAGAACAGAAAG
>JAVHNF010036132.1:10454-25415 GCA_034783455.1 Micropsitta finschii
CTCCATATAACACTTTAATGCACGTTTCAGCAAGATGTGTAAAACATCTGCAATTATGAATGAATGGACTCATTATTCTACCATGTGCTCACTGTGCTGAACAGAAAGTAAAAATAAATCTTTGAGACACTGCTATAGTTTCCTTTTTCATCAAGAATTTACATCTGGAATCCTTATGGAATCTTTCAGAGTACCCATGTAAAATGATCTGCCTGACTAATACAACTATTACATTGGTTATGGCTTTCTTCTGGTTTAATTGTTGCAGCCCCTGTAATGTTAGCCACTGGAATGGGAGACACTGATCTCAGTCAGATGACAGATATTAACCTGTTGTTAACCTGGATCCTTATCTTCTGCAGAAGGTCCTTTCTTCTAAATAAATGAGGAGTCTTTTACCCAGACTGCTGTTATCAAAGACCTCAAATTGAAATTTTGTTGTCTTTTATTAAGCTAACAAATTACATGAATTTACGTTTTTTTTCATATTAAATATTCCTGAAAAAAGCACAAAGGTGTTAATGTTGTTTTAAGGACCTGCTACGTTTTCATCTTGAAATCCTGTTTAACTCTGAGCCAAGTGAATAATCCTGAAATAGCTTTCTCTGCTTCCTGTCAGACACATGCTTTCATTCTGCAGAAAGCAGCAGGAGGCCTTTTGCTTGTTTGGAGTAGTGCTCATAAATATAAAATTGGACTGGCCACTAGAGTTTCAGAATGAAGGATGAATGTTAATAGATCACACACAAATTGGTCTCTGCTTCCAGAATCCATAACATGAGGTCTACCAATTGCCAGGCAAAGAACTGTACTGTGGTGTAAGGCTGACTCTTTCAGCAATTTAGATGTTTCATGCAAGTGTAGTACTAAGAGAGTTTCCAGAGTGCTTGACAACAAATTTGTGGGTAGGCTCTTCCAGAGAATAGTGGGATTATCTTAAGATTTAAGACTGTAGTGCTTTTTTGTCTAGTACTTTCTGTTGAGAATTTCAACAAGGATTTGAATTATTACTTTCTGTTGCTGAATATAGTATAGCTTAAAGCTTACATTTTTCTCAGTATTGAGGTTTATGAGATACTCCAAGATAAGCACAGTCTTATCAAAATTAGTTGTCTGTAAGAATAGCAGTCTAATTTCACAGTGAAGAACTAACTAGTCAGATGTGTAACTTTGTGCTACTTATATACTGTTCAGAGTTGTGAACATGGTTTGTATTCCACAACTTCTGAAATGTGAATTCTGCTTTTGGGGGAGTAGAAGCAAGGACAGAAAGGGTCGAAAGATTTGTTCTTAGGTCATGGGGTAAGTGCATCAGAGTAGAAGATCTTTGAACACCAGGTTTCCTATTGCTGTGTGTACTTGTTCCATTCTGGTTTCTAGCCCATCTGGGGATTAGATAAGGTTTTCTTCCAAGTTAACTTGATATTTTGTTGTGTAAATATAGCTTGAAATAGGCCTGGGTTTACCAAGGAGATTATGGGGACATTAGTCTTGTCTGGTGTGCTGCGTGAGGTCCTGAACTTCCTGCCTCAGGATGCACATTCTTCCCCAGGTGGCAGAAGGCGATCCATTTTCTTTAACTTCATGCTCTTTGTCCCTTTTCCTGGGATCCCAAGGATCCCAGCCTTGGGAATCTACCCTGAAAAAATATCCACCTGTAAGGGAACTGAACTTGGTATGTGGCATGTATGAGAACTGATGTGTTAGCCAATACTATTGAGATCTTTATTTGAACAGAAAGCTTAATGGCTGTAAATAGGTAGCAGGGGAATTCTGCTTTAAATGCTAAAGATCTGTAAAGAAGGAATAAAAATATTGGAATTATTTTGTTATTTTATAGCTAGCCTTCCTTCTTGATTCTGGCAGAAGAATAGCCTTAGACCTTGATGAATGAAGGACAATAAATCAGATTGCACATATTAACCAAGTCTCTCTGGTGGAAACAGATCTCTAGAGAAATACACTACTTGGACAATTTTCACCCTTAACAAGATAAAATGATAATTAGGAAGGGTTTCAAATTGAAATAAGATGACATGTGGAACAGTGGTTGCGCAGTGAGAAATTAAAGCCCTTTGAGGAAAGTGTGCCCGAAGTTCACATTTTAATGAGTATTTTTCTGACACTTTGGAAGCTGTTCCCCACTTTCAGATTCCACACAAAAGCCCTGATCAGAAAGGACTGAGACAGGTCCTGTCCTGAAGAAACAGTACAGGCAGATCAGTTTAGGTTGCTCATTCAGAAGAGCTCTTGGATTATACACTAAGTGCTTGTAAAGCCTTTCTGATTTAGGTAAGAGGCCCTTATTTAGGGTAATACACCTAATGAATGATGCAATAAACAAATTGATGTCAGATATAAATTCATCATAAACACAGATGAGTAGTTACCTTGTTTTCTTAAGGAAGATCTCATTTAACCTGTTTATGCCTTATGTAAAACTGCTTGGAAAGTCTTTAAAAAACAAAACACTATTGGAATTACTTTGTTATGTGCTTTGGGTATGTCTGAGATCTGATATACTTGTTGAGTTAAAGATACACCCACACTGATTTTCCTGAGTTTGCTTCTGATGTGCAGTGTTAATGTTTTATTTAGTTATATGATGCCTAGTGGATGATACAGTTGGCATTCCTTACTATTTTGAAATAATGATTTTAATTTTAATAACAACTTTCCTTTATGCCTGCAATAAGATCAAAGATGCTGTGGTTTGGAACCTGAACACACTTATACACACTGTCACTTCTTTAGTGAATTGTCTTATTTATGCCCTTTAGATGTACTTGTCATTTTACACAGTATGTTACTGAGATGTGTGGATTTTAAGCTTCATGACAATCTAGTGATTGTTGTGATCTTACCATTGTGGCAAATTCTTAATATGTGTGTGTGGGGAGGAAGTTTCTTCCAAATATCTGGCAGTAGTTCAAAGATGGATAGTTCTGTCAATGAAAGATCTTTTGAGATAATAGGTTTTTGTGGTAGTTCAAAATCAACCATACTGTAATGTGTATTAAAAAGAGAGAACTACTCGTGGAGATCCATCTGAAAGGATAGCAAGAGTGGCAAAGCCCCTCTGTCTGAACTTGCTAATTTTTTAGGAAAAGAAAGCATTCACCAGAGGTTTGACCTGAAGTCTGATAATTCAGTTAAAAGATGTCTCATAATTAAAATCTGTGCCAGATGGTGGATACTGAGGAAAGGTGAAGGTAGAAAATGCAGCTGGAGGCCAGATTTGTAGTCCCAAATGCTGAAACTGAGGATTGATCTAGCCTGTTTGCTGACACAGGTTAGATGTGTTTAACCGTGTTATATGCACAGCTGCCTGCAACCACAACGGCCACAAAAGACATGCATTCTGGGGGAATTCTCTGGTTTAGTTTGGTGCCTTTTATAGTGCAGAGATACAAGAATCAAAATTAAAGACATAAAGGCTGCACTGAGAAGTGATGTGCTTTAAGTTAGAAGTAAACTTAGGTTCAGTTAAACACACTTGTCAATTTAAACTAATTTTCTGGTGTCTTAAATAGCTCTGTTTCTCCAACAGTTAGTACTTACAACTTAGATCTGAGCTTAAATTTAACTCAGAACTCATTTGAACTGTATTTTATGGCCCACTTTCATCCACCTCAATCTCTCCTAAATCCCTATGCTGTGTCAAGTGTTTCCCATGATGAGGTAAGGGGAGAGACTCAGGTTAAATTTGGGCCCAGTGGTCTGAGTTTAAGACAAAACTCTCTCCTAAACAAGAGTCTGGCCTGCAAGGTGTTAGTGTCGTGGGTGAACTTTCTGAAGCAATGTTTAAGGTGTAGGGGAAGGCTAGCAGTGGGAAATAGTCCAAGTCCTCATTGAAATGGTAGTTGTATCCCCAGAAAATTTATAAACACAACTGGCCTTGGATCTGCTATTACTTTATAACGTACCTTGCTAGTCAGGGTGAGTCTTGAGGTGCTTCATGAAAAAAATATTCTAAATATATGTACAACACAGTCACTATTTTCCCATGAGAATATTTAATGTCTTAAGTGTGGGCATTGGACAAGATCACATTTGTTCTGAAACAAAAACAAGCTAAGCCTGTGTTCATCTCCCTGTTGTGTACTTGTAACAGGTATATGATGAAAGATCTCCTTATGTGTTTTTTTTTTTTCTGTTCTCTTCATTTTAGCAACTGTAGCACTAGAGCTCAACAGGTAATTTTAGAGTGCTGTGCTGTCTATGAATGAGATGGGTATCTATTTTGGTTTCAGTGAGGCAGAAAAGGTGCCGTATTTTATTGGCAAATAAGTGATGTTTATGCATCTGTCTGTCACCCATACAGACCTGGAAAAATGATAAAGTATGACTAGCTAAAGACCGTAAAATATTCAGTGATTTTTGTACTAGAATAGTTTGTGACTGTCGCAATCTTGCAGTTTTATTTCTTTAAGTGAGACTGAAGACTTCTTAATTTATTTTTGTCTGATTAATGGTTCTGCACTCGGCCTCAAGCAGTTGCCAGAGCTTCTGGACAAGCTTTGTAACATGTTCAGGAGCTTTTACTACTTCACCGAACACAAGGAACTGATAACTTGCCTGACATTGAAATGGTCTCTCCTTGTGTTACCCGAGATATTTTTCTTGGGCAATGTAGGAAAACAGTGTAGGGGAAGAAGAAATGGCAAAGCATGAATAAATGTTGTAGCTTTTATTTCTATTATAATGAAGGTACTGGAAGTACAATACACAACAGAGAAAAGCAGAAATCCATTTTACTGAGCTGGTGTCTAATCAAGGCTAAATTCCCTTCCTGAGCTTCAATTTCAAGGAATGGACAAATTATCCTTTGAAAAATTCAGGTCTGAAAAGGAGTGATTTAGCTTTATATGTTAAAAAATAGAGTTGACTTTTCTGTTCCCTTCCATCTGCCATACACAGGTGAATATAAAGTAGGATGTTGGCTTGAGTTGATGCACAATCCAGAGTAATCTGGAAAAAGAATATGGGAGGCCAATTGGGCTGAGCTGAATCTTTTCTCTGATTTTTATTCTTACTTTTTTGAAGGCTGCTGCTTTTCACTACATTTTTTTTACAGGTGTGTATCTGCCATTTTCTTCTCTGTGAAATAATGCGCAGGGGAAAAACTGGATCCTTCCTTTTTGTAAACTTATTTTTTTTTTTTTTTTGTGCTAAACATGAGTATGTTATGTGCAGCATTGGCAGGCTCCAGCCTAAATGTAGAGGTGGCAGCCACCTCAATTGGCTGTGGAGCATCAGTATATCATGTGTTGTCTGTGTGGTGTAACAAAAATAATCTTCAACATTAACCTCTTTTTGAATATGATGTAGACACTCCTTCAGTGGAGTGAAGGTGAGGGGCAGAGACAAAGATAATGAAAGACTAGGCAAAATCTAAGGCAGGGGACTGTGCTGGACTAGCATATTACACTAGAGATTTCTAAATAAAATCATACTTGCTTCATGAGGAAGGTCATTCACATTCTATTTTCTTCCTTTCTCCTGGTGCAACATTAAGGATGGCTATAAAAGACAAAACCTCTCCAGAATGGTTGCTGATGCTTACTAGAAAGATTAAGTACTTAAAGTAGATAACTCAAACTACAGAAAAAAACCTAGAAAATCCTTTAGTCATAGTTTCTGAAACCTGTTTTGTGTTTTGCCATCTTGTCCTATATTATATGAGAAATAAGTGGAGTTCTCAAGGCATAATTTCCTGACATCCTTTCCTGATCTTTTTTGAAGTGGCAAGAAACCATGAGAAGTGGCTAGAAAACACAAAGGAAAAGTAATGATAAGATTGATGCAGCCAAAACATAATGAATAATCAGCAAAATCCTTGAAATCTTTTCACAGGTGACTTACAATCAATGACTAAGAAATTCTTTGGATAAGATGATTTACTCATAATTTTAGATTTTGACTGCTGTCATCTTGTCGTCATTGGGTTCTATGAATATTTACTGTGTAGAATAGCAGAGAAAAATTACTCTGGAGTGTTTTTAAGATCTCCATTATAAGAGACTAACAAACCATAGCAAAATAATCTGTATTCCAAACATGCCCAAACAATGGCTTAGCTCTGTGAATATCCAATAAATAAGTTGTCTTTTTAATAGTTATTATGTTCAGTATCAATGGCTGACAACTGCTGTCACCCCATCGAATGGTGCTAAATCCTCCTAAACAAGACACCCTTGCAATAAAGCTTCACTTGTAATCATTTTTTGGCAAGCACATCTTATAATTGTTATTATTCTAACCGCTCACACTTGCGTACAGCATGAGGTGCCAATGTTTGCAGTTCCAAACATTAAAGATGTGGTGATAGAGAAGGCGAATCCTTATTAATTCTGAGAGATTTGCTTAATTGGGACACAATGTGAAGATTCTCAACAATAATAACAGATGATGGGGAATAAATAGGCATGGCAGAAGAGAGGCAGTTTCTAGTGTGAATTTTCCTTTGCTTCTGTTTAATTGCATTACATGCTGTGGGAAGTATCTGGAGTGTGTGTTTTCTAGTTAATTTTTCTTGACTGCATGCATCTAGCTACTGCTCCTGGACATTTTAATGTTTGATAATACTCTATTTGCATATGACTACACATCTATAGCTGTCGTTAGAACCAATTTACATACATGATTTGCTTCTTGAAGTGTCAACGTCTGAATTTTATCTAGAGACAGGAGCAGGGTCAGGAAAGTTTAATTGATTGTATAATGCAATTGCTAAGGCTGGCAGGGATCTAGGGCAATTTTGGAACATCTGTCTGAGTCATCAAAAATAAAGCACATAACAGCTGTGATAACAGCAGGATTATGATTAGATATACAGCATTCACCATCAGATTGAACAAGGACTGGAAAACAAAAAGGAGGTAAATAAGGCAATTTTGATAATATTACAAGACTTTAGCAGTTCATTTTTTTACCTTTTACAAGTTTATGGGTAAATATAAAGTTGAAAGAAAATATAAACAAAATCTCTGTGGTTTTTTTTTCCTAGCAAAAACATGTATGTATTCCTCAAACTTGTTGCCCAGTGACAAGTTATGTAGCTAAATATTGTATCATACTTACTACACCGTGTTGTGTTAGCAATTCCTGCTTCAAAATTGCAGCTACCAAGTCCTGTTCATGAAAGGATCTATGAAATACTTGTGACTCATTCCCCTTATACAGATAAAGCTGAATCCATGTTATATCTGTTATCTTTGTTTCTGTTTTGCATATAAGTGCATTTAAAATTCCTTTGGAATATTCTAATTTGATGAAAGCTGAATATATAAAGGCAACCAACTATGCAAACTTATTTTAGAATTCTTGCATCTGTAACTTTTGGATGCAATTCAGTTAAACTTGGTTGTATGATTTTACAACAAGAACTGAACATACATTTTGTATTCTTTAGTCACCATATGAAATAAGAATAATTCAGAAGAAAAATGCATAACTTCAGCATTCATTTATGCTTTCTACTTAAAGTTTAATTCATGAAAATTGGACACATAAGTAATGACAGTTTTAAAATAAAAGAGCTAGTTTGTTCTTCTTTCAGTATGAGAAGTCATTATGCTACAGCAACATGAGGAATATAGAATTATTGCAAAAATATGCAGCCCGGAGCCACTTTCTTGTCCACAGATGATTGTTTAACAAATTAATTTTAGGATCAAACTAGAAGACTGACATCAGTTGAGTTGCTAAGATGTTCTGTGGCTTTGTAAGTTTGCACTGTGCTATTGGTTTTGTAAGAATATTTTTATTTGAGATTTCTCAGCAACTGCCCCATGTGGTATAAGGCAACTTGGAGCCCTGGAATCTGTCACTTATTTCAGACACCCAAATCACTGCTTCATTTAGAAGTATGTTTTGGCACAGAAAAGCACCAACTGTGGAGAAGCATTCATTTTATGCCAGCTAGTTTTTTCCACCCATAAGTGTCAGCACACTAACAATCATGTCATAATCAGTGTTTAGCAGATGCATTATTGTTTTAGGTCCTGCAAGCTCTGTAGATTTTTCTCTTGCATCTTTCATATGAGCATAACATCCTCGTTTACTGCAGCAAGTGCATGTGAAATTTCTGCAAGGCAAAAAAACATGCTGCCTTATCGATAGCTAACAAAAATAATTATTTAATCAGTGGCCTCCAAAAGATACTGAGGTACTGTATCTCAATAATTAAGAATGTCATTATGGCAAAGAACTTTGAGAGAAACTGTTGGTTAGTTTTGATTGCAGTAATCTGTATGGTTTTGACTGATCTACCATATGCCAGTCAGAAGTTGTTTTCTAGTTCCATTTCTCACCTACCTTAAAAAGGCCTGGTGGTGCTCAGCTCCTGAACTATGGCAAAAATGAGTGGTTCACTAGCCATTTTTTGAAATAAAAATGAAACTGCATGTGGGAAGTATTAAACATGTGGGAAGAAGTGAAGTATGCTTATAAATTTTGCCTATAAAGCTAACATAATGGCAGGTGATGCTGACATCAGCAATTTGTCTCTAGCCTAAAAATGTTGTATGAGTTTGTTTTCCTTAATGATGAGGAATAATAGTTTGGGGAAAATGTGAGAGGGGAAAGGCAAATTCTTCTAAGTTAGCTTAGCTCTAGTTTGATTTTTTTTTTTTTTCTTTCAAAGTGAAGTAAAATATCATTATGAACCTGAATAAAAGTGTCCACATAAGTTATAATAGTGTAAGTACAGGAAATGTCCTTTAGTGGAAATAGAAATGGCAGTGAACTTCCTGGGCTGGGAAGTACCTGGGGTTCATCCAGTTTAGAAAAAAAATACAACCTATCACAAGGTCTTAGATGTAGCAGATTTCTGCTCACCAGCTGCTGTCATCAGATCTTTCTTATATATTAGGACTTCTGTGCTGCTGAAGCCAAGGGTATTCTGGAATGTGAGATGTAAATAACTGCTGACCTAGCAGGTATTGTTAGGCCTGCTGTGTAAGTCTGCAGTTGAGTGTCATGATACTAGTAAAGGTAGAGAAAGAGGGTTGTTGGTTTGGTTTTTTTGTTTGTTTGTTTGGGTTTTTTTTGTTTTAGTTTGGTTGTTTGTTGTTTTGTTTTTTTTTTTTTAAGATTGCTGAAATACTGAAGAATATATATTCAGAAATATTGAAGAGCTTAAATACTCTGGGTGTGAAAGGAAACAATGCAGGAAATCAAGTGTATGCAGACGGGTGCAAAGCAGAGTTCGGTCAGAGGTGAGAAAGGTGAATGGTGTGTAGCATTTGGGGAAAAGTAAGAATTTTCTACAGGAAACACAGGGCTTCACTTGCAGTTCCTCAATAACAAAGACTTTTCAAGAAGGAAAGATCTACATTTCTTGCAGATCTGTATGAATTTGCTCACTTTATCTCCCAAGTAAGGAACTGCAGCTGAAGCTTGTTTCCCTGGTCTGTATTTCAGGATCCTATTCCAGCTAGGATCACCAAGTGTTGAGGCGCTTTGTGTTAAAGCTGATTTCAAAGTCTGTGAGAACTTAGTACTGATGGTTGTTCGCAGTTGTTGGCGAATGTTGAGGGTGCTGTTACTGTGCACAGGGTGCACAGAAGAGATTATGAGGTGGGCATCTTCATTAATCATTTTTTAATCAGTTTTCCCTTGTCCCTTCCTCCAAGGAGGAAAATTCCCATATATAGATGCAGGACATAGTAATCAATATCCCCTCATCTGGGGTTAAAATTCCAGGCACTTTCTGGAGGCTTTTTGAAAGTCTTTACTTGCTGTAAGGGTCTGGTGTATGACATGGTTAGAGTAAATCTATCACTCTTTACTCTCTCAAGCAGACACTATTATATTTTTGGATAAGTGGGACTTCACAAAGGAATGCTTTCACTTCTTTGTGTAAAAGATTTCAAAGTTAATTCTCTTCAACTTATCAAGCACACATGAATGGCAGATAATCAAAAAACTTTGATTGTATTTTCTGAAGTCTTGGGAAAGTCTTGTGTAAATCCTAAATATGATTGAAAGCTCTGTTCAGAACACAGCAGTTTTGATTCAAATGAAGACTCATAAAAGATGGCCATGTTCTTGGCACAAGGATGAGACAATAAAATGAATAATTATTTTGCTTGTGATACCTCTGGGCACACAAGGCAGCTGCAATCTCTTTTTCCCTTGAGAGACCAGGGAATGCATTCAGGGTGATACAGCTGCAACTGGAGAGAATCTTATTGCTTAGGTGGCTGGAAGTGTAGATGGGCTATATGGGGGGGCTTGCTGCTGTTTTTAGGTTTTCATCTCCTGAGGATACTTAAATCCTCATGGAGAAACTACTGCATCATATAGGAATAATAGTTCTACATATCTGGGTTGATGTATGTGAATTATTGGCTCACACAGCAGGACCGTAAGCCTTAAAGCTGACAACATTTACCTTGTTCTGTTTTATTGAACCATGATGCAAGTGTGGTGTTGGTGTACTGGGCTCCTGTGCTGGTGCCAGCATAACTGGGAGCTTCAAAGTCATCTCAGGTGCAAGTTTTAGCAATTAAAAAACTCTGAAGCTTAAAATTACTCCAAAATAGAGGTGATGTAAACTTTTGCTCTAAAATGGATACAGTGCTGTGGTGGGTTGACCTCAGCTGGCTTCCAGACCATTGGCTGTACTCTCACTCTCTTTCTTCAACAGGGCAAGAAAAGATGGATGAGTGTGTAGGTTGAGATAAAGGCAATTTAATGAGAAAATCAAAGGCTGCATAATAGCAGAAAAGCAAAATGGGTAAATTTACTCTCTGCTTCCTATCAGCAAGCAGATGTCCAGCCACTTCTTGGGAACCAGGGCCTTAATACATATAACAGTTGCTGTAGAAGTCATATGCCTTGACTACAAAAGTCCTTGCCTCCTTTCCCTCAATCTTTTATTGCTGAGTATGATGTCACATGGTAAGGAATATTTCTTTGGTCAGGCTGGGTCAGTGGTCCAAGCCACATCACCTCCCAACCCCTTGCTCCCCACCAGCCTACTGGTCTTTGGGGACAGGGCATGAGGTTGAAGAGAAACCCTTGCTCTGTGAGCACTACTCAGTAGTAGCCACAACACTGGTACATTATTGATGCTATTCTACACAAAGATGCAAAGCACAGCATTGCATGGGCTCTATAAGGGAAGTTAACTCTATCCCAGTTTTCTCTTTCAGTACAGCTGGTACTGAAAGAAAAGGCAGAATCTGAAAAATCCTGTGAACCATGTTTTTCTCCTCCCTTCCTTAGACCCACTGCAATGTTACTGATTTCTTATAAAATCACCTGTGGTAATGTCCTCTAGTCCTGAGCACAGTGACTCCAAAGGTATCAGGACGTGTCAGGAAGTATACTGTGCTTTCCTGGCAGAGGAGCTTGAATGCGTGGCAAGGATATGCTGGAGCCGTTCTGAGGATATGGTAAATTATGCTTGTAAGCTAATCTTGATAAATGGTGAGGCCAAACAGTAGAAGTGATTTTTTTCCTAGATGTATGGGACAGTCTTGCCTTGAAGCCAAAGTGTAGGTACTCTGGTGGGACATTTAACTGGAAATAGAACGTGTGATTATATATTTGTATGCATGATTTTCTCATGAAAGCTCATGATGCATATGTATGAATCTTGCAAAGTTGATTGAAGTTTGTAAATACAGGCACAAAAAGAAACAGTGCATGGTGCTGTCTGGCTTGATTAAAAATCCATCCATGGACTTGGTTCGCAAGCTGTGCTGGAAACTAGACATACATGGTGAATATGGCCGCTTCTGGCTCTGAATCTTTCATGATCCAGACTCTTGCAGATTATACATTCTGCATTTTCAAGCTCAACGGCAAAGGCAAGGCTTCTGAAAGGAATAAAATTTTTGGCATGAGTTATTCCACTCACTGTAGCACTAGTGCCTAAGAGCTTTCCTGATTTTATGAAGATTAAAGCAGCTACTGATTAGTGCAACATTTTGCAAATTGCATGAAACTGGTGGTGAAGAACTCTTGCAGATTGAGAGTCTGATCTAACAGTCACTGAAATTGATGTAAAGACAAGCATTAGCAAGTGCCACTTGTAAGTGCTTTAGCAGAGGAACAGTTCATTAAAATCGGTGGCTTTCTCACAACTGAAATGTGTTGAAACAGGAAAATTTTGTCTGCTTTTACATAACTTTGTGTGTGCAAGAGATTTGGCAGAGAATACTCAGCAACAAGCTTCTGTCCTTCAGCTTGTGTCTAAAGACAAATGCATCTACTCTTGCCCTCTGGGGACCAGATATAAAATATTATTCTGGACACAAGATGGGATCAAGTATCATAGAGTGGGAAGAAGAAAATACAGTAATGGAAATTACAGTTTGAATTCCAGTTTTTATGTCACTTTAACACGGGGATACTTCTAAACAAGACATTAGTTAACATCTGGGAGAACTTAAGCTATGCATTGCAATGGATGCTTTGTTGTCTCTTGCATGTGAGCTTTGCTAATTGTCTTTTGTTGGGGTTTAACCCCACCAGCAGCTCAGCCCCATGCAGCCTCTCGTTGCTCATTCCCCCCTCAGTGGCTTGGGGGACAGTATCAGAAAACTGAGAAAATCTATGTGAAATAAAGGCAGTTTAATCGGTAAAGCAAAAGCTGCAAACGCAAGCAAAATAAACTAAGGAATACATTCACCACTTCCCATCGGTAGGCAGATACTCAGCCATCTCAAGGAAAGCAGGGTTCCATCATGTGTAGTGGTTACTTGGAAAGACAAACGTCATCATTCCAAATGTCCTGCCACTTCTTACTCCAGCTTTCTATGCTGATCAGGATGCTGTATTGTATGGAATATCCCTTGGGTCAGTTGGGGTTAGCTGTTCTGGCTGTGTCCTCTCCTAATTTCTTATGCAGCCTACTTGCTGATAGAGGGGGGTGGGAGAGGCAGAAAAGGTGTTGACTGTGCAAGCACTGCTCAGCAGTAGAAAACATCCCTGTGTTATCAACACTGTTTTCAGCACAAACTCAAGACACAGCCCCATATCAACTGTTATGCTGATAACTCTATCCTAGCCGAACCTGACGTATCTTTTCAGGCAATGCAGCTCAGGTATCTGAAGGACAGTGGAATAGAAAGAGCATCTCTAATACCCTGTATACTAGAGCTGGCATAACAGCACTAGAGTCTGAGAGAGAGCCCTTTAAATGCAGTGTTTTTCCCAGCTGGAGTGCCAAAAATGTCTTGATTACCAGGCTCTTGTCAGCCTGCAGATGAAGGGCAGAGTGCACTTAGCTTTTGAAAAAAATTAAATAAAATGGTATCTAAGCCATCTCTTCTCCCATAGTACTGTAACTCTTCCATGCTCTCAGGCTACATAGACTCATGCTGTGCTTGAAATTTTGATTTTGTTTTAAAATATTTATTTCCCAGAACACTGCTTAGGCATTTAGTATTTGACAACATAGGAGATGTTTTAAAATTCTGAATTGCACGGTGTCAGGTTTTCAGTCATAAAAATGCCGTCCAAGTCTTTTTCTAAAAAATAAATAAATCTAACGATATGTAAAATGTTCTGTTTGAAAATGGGAGGGGGGGAGAAGAGCAATTAAAACTGTAAGAATAGAAGCTAATTATGAGCAATTCAGGCAGAGCTTTGTTTAGAAAATGTATCAGTATAAAATGGATAGGTGAATAGATTAACACTGATTTCAGTTTTTACATATAATAGTCTCTTTTTCATGAGTAATCATTAGCAATTATAATGTAGGCTTTAAATCAGCCTGGGATAGGACTGCACTGTAATATGAATACTAAGTAATTTTACATTCCTGGGCAGAAGGAGCAAATAACTTTGTGATTTGGTGATAAAACCCATATTGCAAGTATTTCTTTGGACTGTCATTTGCTTTCTGTATTTCAGCTCTGGGTTCAATAATGTCAGCATTGAATGTTAAGGTTCGTCACACAAATGATTGTTACCTTGTGTTAGCCTGCAGTGGAAGTTGCAATTATGCTTTTAAAGAAGTATGGCTTCATGTAGTAATAACTGGTATTATTAATTGCTAAGGGAAGAAAAAATCATCCTGGAGATCAAGTGGCTAAAAGTAATGGTGTAAAACACTACATGGCTGTAATAGTGCAAATGTATTTGGAGGCTGTCTGTACCACTGATGGACAATGATTTGCTTCCCGAGTCTGAAGGTTTTGTGCACCAATACTTGTGCAGGACTGCAGGGGAAGACCTTGTTGACAGTGCCTCCCAGCACCTGGGGTACTGCTTCTTTGGTTACTAGTTGATATTTTTAGGAGTGCTAATGGGCAATAAAAAGCTTATCTTGATTTGCATCTACATTTCTGTTCAAGATTGTGACTCTGTTACTTTAGGTTCTTAGTACTTTCTTGTAAAGTCTACATTTCTAAAAGATACACACCTGGTCAAGAATGAACAAATGAAAGAAATAGTTTCAGAAACAGCATCAAAGTGCTCTGTGTGAATTACAGGCACAGAGTCAGTTTCCTGTTTCCTTGGTTTGCTTGTTTGTTTGTATATTTTTTTTTTAATTAATTAAAAAAGGCTTGTGCTTTCTAATTGTAACCAAACAGGACAGATGGATAGAAGACTTCAAGAAGTTAAGTTTCCATGAACTTTGTGTAAGTCAGTGGCTGAGTAGGAAGAATTACAGCTGTCTACATTTTTATTCTCTTAGTAAAGAGAGTAGGAGAGCAAAGATGGTGGAAAGGAAAGGAGAATTGGTAGGGAATTGTGGGAATGGGTGTCAACAATCTCGGGGTGAGGGGATGGAATGTCTTGGATACAGGAAACTGCGTAGCTTTTTTGTATGCCCAAACAGAAGCTGGAACTAATTAGGTAGAAAGTTTACACAAATCTATAAGCTGATATTCAGGCATCTTCTAACCACATAGAGTTCTCAAAGGTGTAAATGCTTAAGTGCCTTCAGAAACTAGGAAATGCTCTAAAAAGTGATAGCCAGCCCAGGTGCAGGCTCAC
>JAVHNF010036134.1:5763-21831 GCA_034783455.1 Micropsitta finschii
TATATCATATTGCAACTACAAGCAATTTTTCAGTTGCAAGCAAATAAATCTATTGAAGAATTATTTTTTTTTTTTTAAAATCTTACCAACTTTGACAACATCCTGCCAGGCCAGCTTAGACCTGTTTTACAGCTTACATCCCATTACATCTCTTCTTAGTTACACCAAACTAAACACTGGGTTTGATGCACATATGATGACACATTAAAATGTACAATCACCTTGAAGAGAACATAATACCCCCCTTATAATGAAAAAATTTACACATACTTTAAAATTAAATCATATTAAAAGTGAGTTTTAGAGAAAACCAGTAATAATAACAATAGCAGTAACAGAAAGAACATTTTGTTACTATTAGGCCTATAAAATTTTCTTTATCAAATTTTTCATTGATTTAAAAGATAATGTGATACCATGTACTGCTGCATTGTTTAGTGGTATTTTGAAGTTTATTTCTATTAATAGATACAATCTTTACTAAGAAAACCTTTCCAGTGCCTTCAGCATTTTTCAGCCTTTTAATAATCTGCCATAAGGAAACAAAGTGAACTCTTTGCTCTTTGAGCAGCAGCATTATAAGAAACTCTCAGGAGAGTTATGTTAAGGAAAAGAAACTGGTTAAGGACTTTCAAACTTAATTTCCCCTACTTTTCTTTTTACCTTGCAATCTGCTAATAATCCTACTTCTATTTGCAAAACATATTATGGTAAGTGAATTTTTGTAAATTAAAGGAATTTTTTTTTTTTTTAATTCAACAACAACAAAAAATGGCCCAGATTTAGTGCTTCTCAAAGTCTAGGGACAACACATCCATCCATTTTGCTGTTCAAAATGTGCTCTTAGGAAGCCAGTTTCTTCTCTCTATTAGGACATACCATTCATTGCTCAGTATGACAGATGGTCTTCCTCCTTTCCCTGATCTTTAAGTAAGCAAGAATTAGAACTCCATACTTTCCCAGCTCTCCCCGATGTCTGATTGTTATTAGGTGGCAATATGTTCATTGGTATGCTATAGCTAACTTTCCGTGCTGTTATGTAGCCAATTTACATACCAAAACAAAAAGCATTGTAAAGGTAGTAAAAACATGGACAGAAGGATCCATGTCACAAGCTAGAAAAAAATGAAATGAAACTGCAATGATATTTGTTTACTGAACACACCTTGCTGATAGAGACAAACTGCATCATTTCCTTCTCCTGCTTAAACTCTCTTGTGGCATGCAAAGTTAATTGGGTTTAAGTTTCTGAATGGACTAAATAATATGATGACATTTCACTAGAAACAAGTACCTTCTCAGAAGCCAAACTGCCCTGTAGTTGTTCCTGGTCCTTTACAGACCACTGTCTCTTTTGTAATAGTTCTAAATAATCATATTTCCTTTCTAGTGCACAGGAGATGAAAAAAAAAGCAATTATGATACTTTGGGGTTTAGAACTAAGGCTCACCATTTATTCTTAAAATTTATATTACATTTGACTAGTCATGTTAGGAAACAAACATAAAATACATATATTACTCACATCACATCATCTCAAAAATTGTTTAAAAAAACCACACACTGCAAAAATAGAACAATATGGAAATTACTGACTTCACTAAAAGTTTAGTTTCTGAAGTGTTAACAATATTTTTAAAACAGTGACCTTCTTCGCTATAAAGCATCACAACTCCTAATACTTTCAGTTGTATTCTTAGTAAGGAATCCCTTTATTCAGATTTTTGCTCCTATGATTTGAGTCAGGTGACCTCCATTACAATTTATCTAAGTTAAATGCCAGGCATAAATGACATTTTTCCTTATTACAACCATGTAGTTCTAGTTCCAACAAGTTCCACTCATCCTCACTAACTTGCTAGTGACCCCTTTCTAAAAGCCACAGGGTGAGGAGAAGCTATATAAGCCTTTCAACGAAGGAATGGGGACTTGTAAAAAAATTGCTATTGAAAAAGCAGAAAAAATTTAAAAAGGATGCCTTAAAGGGTAATAAATATCACAGAATCATTCAGGTGGAAAAGATCATTGAGTCCAACCGTAAACCTTACACTGCCAAATCCACCACTAAACCATCATAAGGGTATCTTTAGAAAGCTATTTTTCAAAAGACTTCAGAATGAGATGTATATAATGTCAATGATATTTTTGAAACTGATCTTTCTTATCCAGTGAATTTCTTAGTATTGGATGCCTATAAAACAGCTTAACTCACCATAGTATTCCTTCAATAAAAATTCTTGTATGCCCTTGTGTTGGTAGCTCCCATTTTACAGTAGATACATGATCCCATAAAAGAAAAAAAGGTTTCCAGTATTACACTTCCTGTAAAAATATTTTGCCTAATATTGTGTTGCAATCTCTACTTAAAACCAAGTACCTGCTATAAACTTAAAAATAATAAAATATACTCCTTAAAATCCATATTTCAGTGCTGACTCCTTTCTTATATGATTTTGAATTTTTAAGACAGAATGACAGAAAGTACAAACTAAAGGACATGACAGAACAATGAGAATGAAGGAGATGTTAAAACGGGTAGCAGTGAGGAGAAGAAAACACCCCATTGAGCTTCAAATGACACAAGTTAGTCAAAGATTTATGCAGATACAGATATGTGCTCGAAACCTCTCTTCTCAAACACAAAACTTTGAACAGTCAAAATACTGCCCCTGTTTTCTATGCCTAGTGACAAACCAGTATTCCATCTAAACAGTGGATATTATCGTGTGTTCTTCTAGCATGCCCATCTTTCTGCAAACTGAAAACATTTTAGATCTCCAAAATAGTAACTACTAACAAAAAGTATACCTGTTACCATATCAATCTTTTTACCTACTTCCAGCAAAACAGGGTGCCAAATAATTCTCCATCTTTCTTCCAACTGCCACAAAAATGAGCCAATATAGCCTTAAGAGACTAACAGTTCTGTAGCAACGCGTGTTAACTTAGGCAGGACCAACATGAAGAACTTCCTTCTCCTAGGTCAGCTTTGACTGTATGCAGGAAAAAGAGGTTTTAATGTTTTGTAAGGAACTTCCACATTACTTACAATTAAAAGGATGCAAATATAAGGCTTCTTTTCAGATTTGCAGGAAATTATATTAGGCAAAATCTTTTGATTCACAAAGCACTGGCAAGCTACAGCTAATTAGAAGAACTAATGGCGCTCTTGTAACCCTAATAGAAACACTGGGTTATCTGGTACTCCTAATGCATTAGAGACAATACATCTTCCAAGGTATATTTAAATCGCCACTAGCATGGTACAGATTGACCAGGTAGTTTATACAGTGTTTGAAACAACAAAACTTAATCCATAAAGAAGTAAACTATCCTTTTAATCATCCACTAATCAAACAACATTCATGGTTTCTTATTCATTTCCAAAGTACAATATCAATATATGACCAGACAAGGACATTTATGCTGTGCTACTACAAAGTCTCATTTTCACTTCCTCATAAAAGTGGTGTATGTGAAGAACCACAAGTAAATGCTTCTGTTTTTTCACAAAACTGTCTAAGGCCACAAGACACTTGGTAGCAGCAAATCTACACAACAGGAATCAAAGGAATGGGTATAGGGTAAAGATCTGACAAAAGAACTCTTTCTGTATGACGACCACCATTACATGGGTCAGAACTGATGTAACACATATAAAAGGGACGTATAATCTCCAGATAATAAGCACTTTTAGATTTGCTATTAAATTTTGTCACCTAATTAATCTTAAAATTCACAGAATGTTTTGTCTTCCAATTAGACTAAGTAATCTCACTGAAATATCTTGTAATAACACACAATAAATTTTAACAAAAGAAGAAACTATCACAAGATTACAGAGAGCCATTACCTTGAAATGTGTGACAATTACAGGTTTTACAATATCTGTATTTTATCTAAAAGGTGATGTATATTTTAAGAATGATGCTGGAATGAAGATCACAGAACAGAAATCTCTTAAAACATTATTTTCTGTTGATGATTACAGTTGAAACAGAACATTATAATTTCACAGAAATATTATGATGTTCAAAGACTTGAACTAAATCTTGCTTGTTAGTGCATTGTTACAGAAGAGATCACATGAAAAGGAAGAAAAAAGAGAAGCATGGAGCATATCTAGAAACCCGATATGAAATATTTAAAATAGGATTATTCCCCTAATTCCTCAAACCCATTTTTTGACATAGCTAAATACAAAATTTTTTTTTTAAAACAGCTCTGCAGGCCGTTCCTACATGCTAATTGTTCCAAATATTCCCAACTTAAAAGTACTGCAGAATTTCAGTGAATTACATTTTTGGCATTGGCTTTTTCAACAGTAGAAAAAGTTATAGAAGGAAAATAATTAAATAAATAAATAGTAATCCTGGATGGCACTGATGTCTTTTACAGTAAAAAGAGAATGGGAAAGAAAGAACAGAGCATGTAATATTTGAAAAGTCTGTTTTTAAAAATCCGGATAAGAGTTTTATCATTATACTGCAGGTTGAACAAGAAATCTAATGCATCATTTCTTTAATACATAACTTACAAACAAAAAAATCATTTCCTGCCAGGTCTAGTTTTGAACTTGGAGTATAAAGAAGAAAATAACTGCATTTGGAACTACCAGTGACTAAAGAAAGGCAAACAACTCTTTTAAGGAGCTTAGTTAGGGTATGAGCTGATTCTTGGGGATTAAAACATGACTAAGCAAACTGAGAAGGAAGTCCACTGGAAGCACTGACAGATGCTAATGGAAGCTCTGATAGAAAGTAATTTATTTTTCTTCTATTCAGAGTACTTTCTGAATATAACCTGCCATAATTTGGAAATACACAAAATAATCTGTACAACTCTTTGTTGGAGGTTTTTCTGTTAATATTTTATCTGTGGTAATTACACCTTTTGCAATTTTAGTTACAGAGAGAAATGAGACTTCTCCCCCTTGAAAAAAAAAGAGACTGACATGAAAGTTCTCATCCTTCTTTAGCCTACAACAACTTAGTAAAGCAGTATGTTGGTTTTTTTTTGCACACAACTATGTCAGCAAGTTAAAAGGAAAAAAAAAAAAAGGAAAAAATATGACACACATCCTCATCACTACCAAAATTTTGTTGGCAGAGTTCAACCACACTCCAGAACATACTTGCCCAAATGTGTTTGAGAAAAGTGACTAATTTGCAACAAGTTAACAAATTATATTTCCAAACAAACTCTCCTATTTGACTGTTTAAGAGGTTGCTAATAAAAGATTCTGAAATATTACAACTATGAAAAGTCTTTAATGTAATAAGTAGTAAACCATCAAACATTAAAGACCAAGCAATGGCAACACACATCCCAAAGAAATCACTGCTAACATAGTCTGTTTGAAATGGAGTATTTGAAGAGGTACAGCATTTAGACAAACAAACAAAAAACCTCTGCACTTCAGTCAGGTTTTTATATTCTTCTGCTCCTGGGCACTTAGGAGGGAAAGAACTGAGAGAACAGATGAGTCAATCATATTGCTGAAGTTTTTTTTGGACTGTAACAGAGTTTTCTGACTGCTGAAGAGGCAAACTGCAAGTATCACTACAAACATTTCATTCCAGATAAAGATAGATTCAGCATACAGGATTTGATTCAAAACGTCATTCCCAAGTTTCATAGCCTTATAAATAAGGGAGTTTTTTCTCAGTGATGTCAATAGCAATTCTTACAGAATTTAAAGATATTAAATGTGTTTAATAGATTATAACATGATCAAAATTGTATTTGTCATTTCTCTCCCCACTCCTCCAAAAATAATTGCCTTAGTTTTTCACTACGATTTTTTTAAGGACAAACATTTCAGAGGGGAAGATTTGACAGGGAGAATTGCAGCTGACATAAGTAAATGCCACAAAGCTGTAACTGAAAAGAGTCTTATAATTAAACATGCCTGACCAAATTCAGTATAGATGGTAGTAATCAGTCTTGCTGGTTTTGGGTTTTTTTTTAATTGAGTATCAGGAAACAAGTTTATGTACATGGGAGATGAAACAGGAAGAAGCTCCAATTTGCATGATACTTGAAACACTAGGCAGACTTTGATTAAATAAACATTTTTTAAATAAAAGAATTGTCTTCTTAATCTTTGTCCAAAAGCTTTAATTTTGCTTGTTCAGACAGCAGTCTCAAGGCAAGAGCTCCATCTTGTTCCGTTTTGTATTGCTTAGCATCTTCAGTTTCACTAAACAAAGACATCATATTTATTTAATTATTGCATGTCCACGCTTGTTAGTCCCATGCCGATATCGACATGAAGCATTTAGTATATAGCCTTTCAGACCAAAGGTCTTTTGCCAAACTTCACTTTCAGAGACACATCTAGCATACCCATATAGTCTGAACTTTAAACTCAATACAGTAGTTAAAAAAAGCAAAGGAGAAGAAAACTAAAAGGCTATGTTGTATCTTTGAGCTATTTCATGAGCAAGGAAAGTATTTCCAGGTGCAAAAAGTTTGGACCAACTGCGAAAGGAGGTGTAAATGCCAAGGAAGCTTCAATAGTGAACACGGAAGAAAAATGAAATTTAAAAGAATAATAACAGCAATTAGAAAACCCTCTTATAAAAACATTTCATACCTTTAGAAGAATCCTTCCATAAAATCCAGCAAGCTTTGACTATATCTTTCTGTAGTGAAAGGTCAAAGATGCTGTCCCACATTAAGTTCTTAGGGATCAAAAACAAATATTCAAAATAATATATTTGACAAGTTAACAAATCTACCTTTAACTATGCATATTGTAAAATATATAAAAAAAAAAAAAAAAGCAAATTTGAGAATAAACTCAGAAAGCTTTTAAACTTTTCCCCCTTCACTTTAGTGATCTTCAAATTACTTTAGCTTTAAGGAATATTGGGTTGCTTCAAAAATTATCATCCATGTTTTGAAAGCCTTGGCTGCACTGGATGAAATGGAATGTAATGACTTGTGATGATCACATTAACACTTCAAAGAAGGAAGTGTTAAAGCAGAGAAATATGGTTTTATTTGTTTTCTTCAGTGCAACTTTTTGCTAGCAGCATTTCATACATAGCTAAACAATTTTGACATACAACTACAATTAACAAAAGATTATAAACCAAGCTGCTATCCATCTGAGAGGAGAGGTAATAAGTTAAAGGCCTGTTAAACAAATAAATACTTAAGTATTGGGGGTTTTATATATATATTTAGTCTTTTTTTATCTGTCCTACACAAATTAATTAACATTTAAAGTCTTGAAAATGGTCAATTGCTTACATGTCATTGTGATTTTCTTGGTCTGGGGCCTATCACAGAAGACCGTACTTGGAATTTTCATTAAATTTTGCAAGTGTGTCAACAGGCAAATGCACTTCTACCAATACTAATGTTTACAAGTATTTATAAAACTCAATTTTTTTTTAAGATTAAACAGGTTGCATAAATCCCCCCACAGGAATCTAACTTTAGCAACAAGATATACCTCATGGGAAAAAAAGCAAGACAATTAAAACATGAAGTCACAGTATTTCAGTATAATAAGCTTAAAATACAGCAAGATAAAAAGAATGGCTTTGAGAAATATGTCAAGTTAAATCTTGACATAATAAATACTGATTTTACTTCAAGATTTCAGTAATACCATTTAAAATAATTTGTAAGATTTAACAACTCCTTAAATGGAGGACAGAAGCAATTCAATATTAAGAATGTACAGGTCTTACATAATTTTCTAAGGGCCCAACTCAACAAAATATATATGGTATTATGAAGATACTAAGCCCTCCATTATTACCACATAGAACTGGATTGAAAATCAAGCTGAATGCCCAAAGCAATGATCAGAGGTTCAACCTTCCACGGAAAGGGAAAAAACAGCAGTATCTGCAGGACTACAAGACAGTTACTTGGATAAGAATTCATGCAGTACAATTTGTGCGCTTTCTTTCCCTGTTCTCAGGCGGAAATGCTGAGACTCACTATACATACTGTATCTGTACTCTGGCAACACTTACAGGGAAGAAAAATCACAAACATTAATCTGGAAAGGCATTATGAAATTGCATAAAGTTTTAAATTATCATGGCAAAAAAGCAAAAACCTGCCTCAGCCTCCCTGTTTCTGGCAGCTCTAGAGTCTGCAGGCTCCACCGTCACAGAGGATGGTTGAACTAAATGGATAATTAGGCATACAATCAGATAAAAATAATCAACAAAAATCACATGGACTGACTTGTCGTGCTTGGTCATTAAAATATTAACGCAGCCTTTCCTCTTACTGTCTCCAAATTCGTGCACATAAACCTGGATGGTGCCAACTAGCAACGATAACAGGGAGACATGGTTATTAATAACAAAAAATGAGCTTGGGCGTAAAGGAATAATGTATAAATATATGAAAAATGCTGAAAGAGTAGAAATAATTTATACCCAATTAAGGCTCAGATTCCATTGATTTATTTCTATTTGATCGCTCCGTGACAGACAGTATTTTGCTTTTTTGGTGCTCTTCATGATACCTAAAACTAATGGAATATACGTTCAGATTATATATTTTGAAAATCTTATGAGCTCTAAGATAGAAGAATTTCTTTCATGCCAAAATAGCTAAACCAAAATTAAAAGCTAACAAATGTTCTCAGATGCCAGGAAGACTGGGTGGAGAAAGGGCTGCAAACGAATTTTTGAAAGCACCAACACAGAGGCACATGGACATTTTTTCTCATTCAGTTCTTAGATACTGTATAGTAAGAGCAGCATGTGATCCCACCCTAGAGCCTTAACAAAGACCGCTATGATTATTCTTGGTTTCCTTTTCCTACTCGATCATCTCTAAAGAGTGTAATTCAGGGTAACTGACAAAACTTGCTTTTGACTTTTGGTTCCACTTTCAAACATTTTATGTGTGCAAGTTAAAGCAAGATCAAAGGCACACAAACAATCACCTTGTTAAATGACAAAGGCCCAAGATTACATACTCCTTTACATAGACAAATTTCAGCAACAGCTGTTCTTAAATAAAGCAGAAAAATTACCCTTTTTTGCTGCAAGAGTAAAAGCAGGCTGTTAAGTCATTTCCTAGTTAGGGAAAAAAAAAAAAAAACAAAAACAAAAAAAACACACAAAACACAAAAAACCACACACACACAAAAGAAAACGAAACAAAAAAACCCACAAACCAAACAAAGCAAACCAAAATCCGCACACAAACCCCAGCAGTTCTTCATGTCCCAGACAGAAGTAGCTCTTCACCACATTTTTATGTCCTGACAGATATCAGTATAAAGCTGACATTCATTACTTTGTCACTTATTTTGAAAAGCAGCCATTTCTCAATTTTCTATTTGATATTTGCTTATAGCAATAAGAGGTCTTCAGTTTCTAACTGTTAAGCTTTCTCAGATATTTCTGAGATTTTATCCAGTTTGTCATCATTTTACAGTAACAGATTAATTTCTTCTTTGAAAAGAATTAACAATTTAGTTTTTAAATTAAGTGAACAAGGTTTGAATCAGTACTTGTATCCTAACAAGTTGCAAAACATTAGGGAAACATTCACCTGCTGTTCACTACTTACTACATGATTAAGCCACCAGGCCAATACAGCTGTATACCTTACACATACACCTATAAAAACCCACAAGGAAACATGCATGTTCATGGCATTTGACTTTTAATGAGATAGGTGGCACTCAAGTCAAAACTAATTTCCATTGTTAAAAAGGCACTTCACAAGATGGTTTGATTTCGTACCAAACAGCAGCTCTCTACCCTTAGACATTCTGTCTACAGTCCTTCAAATTAAGTTAATGATGTTATGGGTTGACAGTTTCTTTTTTTTCTTTTAGTAAGACAAAAAGCACTTCTCTCTTCCACTGTCCATTTAATCTAAAGTGGCTGAACTGCTTCTGCTGAAACTTACCAAAACAAGACAATTCACCTGCAAGCACAAGCCAAGCTACCTGAAAGGTGAAAGTTTCAGGACATCGTATGTGATTTACTTCATAGTAATGTTGCAGATATACTTGTGGAAATACCCTTAAATGTGTACATAATGGTTTAATGATAACACTTGCACAAAGCATTTCTACAAGTAAAACGATCATTAAATCATCACAAACAGTTCAAAGGATGGATAGAAATAACTAAAATTAGGAACATAATAAAATATTTTCTGTAATTCTTAGCATTTTTTAAGTATTTATTCATTTTCTGTGAGTCTCCAAGAAAGTAAGGACTCACAATTTCTCTAGGGAAAACTAGTATCACAAGACAAGCCAGTGGGACAGCCAGAAGGACTAAGTATATACAGTTCCCAGACAAACTCTCTGTCAGTTATATCATAATGTGATTTAATGTTGTGCTGAAGAAGGGAGACAGTGCAAGAAAGCAAGAGAAGGACTTCTTCAGAATGTCATTATGTGTCCTTTTCTTACTTGTAAAAGATATTCGGAAATGTCATTACACAAATGCATTCTAACTCAGGGTAACAGTTCAGTAGCCTCATCTGCAATGGTGACTCCCATAAGCTTTACAATATAGAGTAACAGATTGTCTGAACGTTGTAAATATTAATCACGTGTTTTCCACTCCTCTGCCCTCCTGAGTGCATGAGGCTATTTGCACTGGCCAAATGCTACAGAACTGTAACAATCTGCATCCCCCACTTCACTGTGCCCATCCCATATATTAATCAAGAATAAAAAAAGAACATACAGATTTAAGAGTAATTTTGGGTCGGGAGGAAGTAATCCAGTGATAACTTACATTAGCAGCGCTGACAGGAAAAGGGGAAGGAAGGGGAAGGGAAGAAAGCCACGGACTTTCTTAGGACCGCAAAAGAAACTAAGTGATCCCAGTTTTTATGATCCCGCAGAAGCTATTTATAAGTAAATATAGATCAAGCGGACGAGATGCAAATGAGGACGAACTAGATCCCTTCTTTGCAGTCCTGAGTTAGTGGTTTTATTTTCTAATCCGTTCGATTGCGACAGAAGCCACTGCAGGGAACCGAGCAGATGGGCAGAGCGGTAGAGGAGCAAACGAAAGGGCATTACCTTGCGAGAAGCGGAGCCCTGGGTTCAGATGCTCCCGCTGCTGTTTGAGGTGCAGGGGAGGACATGCGATGCCGAGTGGCTGCGCCACTGCAGCCGCCCCGAGCCAGCCCTGACCCAGGCGCTCGCCTCCAGCCACCCCCAGCCCTAGTGCCGCTGCTGGCCGCCCGGCCCATTCCCGACGCAAGAACCCCTGGCTGTGCGCGTGCCTCAGCAGCCCCTGCCGGCGGGGGCGGTGACACGAAACGACTGACGGCGCAAGTGACCAATCGCCGGACTCCGCGGCCGCCCGGCACTGACGGCAGGCGGCGGGGGGCAGCGGAGCCCACGGCACTGGCAGCGGGGCCGCGGCTGCGGGCGTGCGGGGAGGTGAGGGGCGTCTGGCATGCCCTGCGGAACGCTGGCTCGGGGCCGGAGGGATTTTGTGGCTCTCTAGCAGGGCTGTCGCTGTGCCATTTATTCTTGCAGCTTGACGTGTCAGGAAAAGGGTTCTCCAGCGAAGTGCGGGTTTGCGGGGAGCTAAAGCATCGAGGCTCCTGCCTGCGTATTTTTGTCATAAACTGTTTTTGCGTAATCCACCAAAGCTGTTCACCGCCTGGCAGAGCATCACTGCCAATCATGGAGCTACCGCTTACCACAGAAATTGCAATCGGCCCTTAATTAAATCAGACATAACTCTGAATTGCAGCATTAGAGGACAAGGAATCCTGCTACCCATTACTTCTAACACTGCTTGAAGAGGTAAATCATAACGCAGGCTTGTTTACTAAAGTACCTTACAAAATATTTAGCTATTTCAAGGGACAGAATTCTAGGTGGAGCAAGAAAATGACCTAATTTATTGGTCTAAACTTCTTTTTTTGACAAGTAATCTTCCGTTCCTGTTACTCTTCACTGAAAGTACTCCATTCTGGAAGACATCGTAAAGGAAACAAAAGGTCTTTGCAACAACTTACTTAGGTGAAAATAATAGAGACAATTCAGAAGTAACAGAGTTACAGTAAAAATATTCCTAGTAACAGACAAATAGGAGAATGACACAGTCTTGTGATTCCCATTGATGTTTTAACACCCTTCTTGATACTGAAACCGTGCAATGAAATATCCTTTCTCACCATAACTTACAGACTTCTGAAACTGTCATATTTGGTTCTGCTGAGCTTCATTAATATGTGGTAGGCTTATTAAATTCTTTATTATCTCACTGCAGATTTTTCATAAACAAATGTGATCTTACTTAACAGAAATCATCCATCTCCATTTTAAACACTGGGCATTGTGGGATTCCTAGCACTTTAGGCCACTCGCAACATCGTTTCCTGATCAACCGATAGGCTGTACATAAATACTGGCACATACGCTGCATATTGAGACATGTCTGCAGACTATGAAATGGCAAAATGAAAAAGGCTGGAAGTAAGATTTCCTCTTCTGATGTTTAGTATTTTCAAAGAAAGATTAACAATTACTCTGTTAGTAACTGCCCTTTTTGTGAGCATATGGTGTATATGGAGACAGAGTTCACAAAAAGCAACCAACATGAAATGATCATGTCAGGCTGCAATGTAGGGCACACTGAGAGCAAAACCTAATCTCTGAGAGGTTTCCACTTCATCTGCACTCATCTGCATAATCAGCTTTTCATCTTGTCATAGGATAAATGCAACCTGCCTTCTGCTTCATTTACCCTATATAGAACACTAGTATAGATTTGTATGAAGCAAGTGGTCAGAGCTTATGTAGAAATGTATTTGGAAAGGAGCTTGAAACCATTCAATTTTTAAAGGAACATTAAAAGTTGGAAGTCATCTATTTGCTAAGTTGACACACTAATTAGAGTTGAAAGCTATTGACTACATCGAGTATGCAAACTGATCCTCCTTTAGATGAAAACAATCCTTACATTCAGCTACAATTTAATGTCTTAATCCATGCCTTTGGATAGTAAGCAATGATAACTGTTGCTTGAAGGTCTCAGGAGCTTTTATCAACTGTTAAATTCCAGTATAATAACCCAAGCTGTTGCATGGAACCAGTATGATTATTATTTGTCTTAGTCTCTGTTCAACTGAGTGTGGAAGGCTCATACAAGTGAAGACCCTCATGGAACAAAGAAATGAGTAACAGCCTCCAATTCAGGCTGCTTCTATATTTGGAAAAGTATCACCAGAAATCATAGCTAATCATCATATGAAACACAAAACACTTCAGCAAAAATGTTCTCAGATGCAATGTCTGAATTGAAGAGCTACTGACTGACTTTGATGTCTGGAAACCTGAGTCTAAAATAACTTCTAAGGGCTAAATATGAGAATACAGGCTGGCCAACTGAATATTTATGATTCTTTGGAATATTCAAAAGATTAATATTTTTTTGCACTATTGTTAGAAAAAATGTCCATAAAGACGTACAGGTAAAGTCCTAGAAGTACATGAGGAAAACATGAAGTATATGATGCAAAAATGGGACTAGGGAAGGTACAGCAGCTTGCTGCCAAAGCATTTGTTACCAGTCTGAAGGTGAAGAACTAAAAAGCAAAAAGCCATCCTGTATAAACCACCTCCATTTTCCTTTCTTTTCATGACTGCAGAAATTTCTCATCCCTGAACAGGTGTTTCCATCTTTCAATATGTTTATTTTCTTGTCTTAACATTGCACATCAGAGCTGACACTTCAGTGTAAGAGGGATATAAGATTTCATTTTCTCAACTTAAAATTAATACTCTGAATTCTGAAGAAATTCAATTATTCATTGTCTACTCATATTTGCATGGCCAGTTTTGAACCCAAAAGAACTGATTTTTTGTTTTTCTGACTTGTTTAGATACATGAATTGAATCTGTTTATGGCATAGTATATATGCCCAGATCCCCCCAGATCTGTATTCTTCAGTTCCAACTCCCAGACTCCCTCAGATCCCCCTTGTGTCATCATCCCATATTCTTTAATCCACACTGCCCTATGCCTTGGAACATCAGTATGAGATGTGCTTATTAGCTTCCTAATTCCAGAGATTCCATGCTCTAATTACTACTTCAGATCATGATGCCTTCTCTGTCCCCCCACCAGTTTTCTTCTCATGTCTAAAGCTTAGTAGAAATTCTTAATAATACTGAGAATAAATTGTGAAATTTTATGGAGTCCTTAACAGGATCAATTACAATGCTGGTTTAATTGACAGACAAAAAACCAAATCACCTAGTTAAGTGTAAGACACCAACTGTTTTCTTGAATATTATTAAAATAAGTAAAAATTGACCTGTAGGACCTACATTTCTTTGTGTCTTCATGCAGAAAAAAAAGTCAGTAGCACTACTTATGAACAACATGAATGCAAATATATGATCAGGGGACTGGAGCACCTCCCATATGAAGACAGGCTGAGAAAGTTGGGGCTGTTGAGCCTGGAGAAGAGAAGGCTGCATGGAGACCTCATAGCAGCCTTCCAGTATCTGAAGGGGGCCATAAGGATGCTGGGGATGGACTATTCATCAGGGACTGTAGTGATGGGAAAAGGGGTAACAGGTTCAAGCAGGGAAATTTTAGATTGGATGTAAGGAGGAAGTTCTTTACTATTAAGATGGTGAGGCACTGGAATGGGTTGCCCAGGGAAGTTGTGAATGCTCCATGCCTGGTGGTGTTCAAGGCCAGGTTGGACAGAGCCTTGAGTGATGTGCTTTAGTGTGAGGTGTCCCTGCCCATGGCAGGCAGGTTTGGAACTAGATAATCTTAAGGTCCTTTCGAACCCTAGCTATTCTATGATTCTAAAAAGTTGGAATATACCGTTGTTGTGAGCCTAAGCATTGCATAGTTTTGATACCTGCTGTGAGAGTAGAGTAAGACCTTTTATTAGGTATTATAGTCTAGCAGTAGTCACAATATTATCACATCTGACTGAATTCTATTTAAAGATAACAAAACATACTTTGGTTTTTTTCAGATGGTTTTGTGGAATCACAGAATCACAGACTGGTTTGGCTTGCAAGCGACCTTAAAGATCATCTAGTTCCAGCCCTGGAAGGTTGGTTGGGCAGTAACAGCTTCCACTAGACCAGATTGCTCAAAGTCCCATCCAACCTGGCCTTGAACGCTGGCAGGGATGTGGCTTAGTTTGCATATGGAAGACTAACTGCTTGCCACTGTAGATGCTTTAAGGACTTGATAAATTTTCCTCAGAGATAGCATTTTAATCCACAGACATATACTCAGACTGCATAAAAAGAGCATTATTGACCAGTTAAAACAATCAAATAATGACTTACTTATTTATTTCATGAGGAAAGGAATGAGCTTCAAACAAAATGATAGGTCATGCTTTGTAGAAATGTTGCTGTTATGCTGTCTTTCACCTTGTGAAGGCTTCTGAAAGGGACAGCAGGTGAGTTATGTTCAGTATTTTAAATGAAACTGAATTTTCTTATTCACTTTGAGAGACTGAGTTCTCATTCAGAATTCATCCTTCCTAAACATAATCCTGGATTCATGAGACCTTATTATCTCTAGTTTTCAGCATGGCTCTAATGAAGACCAGACATGACCTCTTTCATTCATATGAGCCAACAGCGGCTCATGCTAAAATGTTTGTGTCATTTATGTATAGACATTAGAGCATGTGAGATTAATAGAAGGAATTTCTATGGTTTCTTTTCACTCAGGTTTTCTGCTCAAAATTTCGTATGAAAGCGGTTAGATTTTGGACTCACAACACATAGCGAATGAAGACATTTGAAATTAATATAATTTTAAATATAATTAAAATAATGTATTAATGTATTGCAAATTGTGAAATAAAGATCAGAATGGCAAAGTAAATGGATACTGTTTCTTCTGAAATGTGCTTTATGTAATGGCCATACTGTCTGTCCAACTCAGTATCCAATTAAATTAGTAGAACACAAGAACCCTTAGAAGCAGTAAAACACTGGGGGAAATTCAGAGTGATGCTTCTTTCTTCGGGTTCTGATATTCAGTGTCTTCTGACCTAAGGCTTTCATCAACAGTGCCATGAGTGCTACTCCCCAGAGATCGTTTC
>JAVHNF010036147.1:9192-22190 GCA_034783455.1 Micropsitta finschii
CTTGAACACTGCCAGGGATGGGGCAGCCACAGCTTCTCTGGGCACCCTGTGCCAGCGCCTCAGCACCCTCACAGAATCATAGAATAGTTAGGGTTGGAAAGGACCTTAAGATCATCCAGTTCCAACCCCCCTGCCATGGGCACGGACACCTCACACTAAACCATGTCACCCAAGGCTCTGTCCAACCTGGCCCTGAACACTGCCAGGGATGGAGCATTCACAGCTTCCCTGGGCAGCCCATTCCAGTGCCTCACGTTTAGTGGTAGAGGTCTACAAGTGAATGGGAAATGAGTTTATGGCTTGTGCTGCTACTTAGTATTTTGCCTGTTCTCATACTTGCAGATCTGTTTCAATCTCTGTCTAGCAATCAGAATCAAGCAGATATCCAATAGATGAGCTAATTAAAACAAATGAAAATCTGGATGAATCAGTTCTGCTGAACTCTTGGGAGATTCCAAAATTTTAATTTAAAGTGAAATCCAGCTTCTGCAAATACACCATTTATGATGGTTTATTTACCTTCACCATAGTTTGGAACAGCCAAAATAAAGCTTTCCTGTAAACCTTCCTAACATTTTGGGTGCTCAAAATCTGTATTTGAATTTGAGGTTGCAATCAATAGCTGGGTGAAAGAGCAAACATAGTACACCGTAAACTTCATAAAACCAATTGTCTAAACTTGAAACAACTTATTCAGGAGAAAACGGCTTGCAAAAGAAGCACAAGTGAAAATATTTAGGTTTGGCTGAAGTAGCTATGGGCTTGATCATTATATGTATACCATGCAAGTAAATAGCTTGTGGGTGGGTCTAAATCCAATGTGAACCTTTATGTGGAAAATACTGCCTATGTGGGTATGGAAAATAGCCCACTTAAACTATAATTATACTGAATATGTGCAAACAAAACTGGAATAAAACACCCATGTAGAAAGCATATTTCTTTTGTATTTTCTGGGTATGTTCTATGTTATTCTCACGGTCTTAGGACAGACAGGATTATACTGTATTCATACTAGTAGCTTGGAAGTAAACAGCATACAATGAAGTAAAATATCTCCTTAAAATACACATATAAAACGACAGTGGAAATAAAAAGATGTGTATTTGAAGTTAGATCAAATTTAACAGACTTACAACTTGTTGATTCACTTTGCTGAGTAGGAGGCTTGGCTGGAATTACCCACTCCTTTTTTAAACAGCAGCAAGATATTATTTGACAGAAAGACACTGGTGCATCAGAAAATCTATTTATTTCACTCACAGTTGTTTTGAGGATGGCATTAAACCTGTTGATTTGGTTTCTCTGCAGTAGCCAGTTGGCGCAATGGGGCTGAACTTTGGAGTTAAAGAGGTTTCGTTTTCAATTCTCTCTTCTTACCTCCCTCCTGCTCCCAGCATTCTCATGGCAGGATGAGAAAAGACTTAGTGGAGTACTCTCTGCACTGGTTCTGCTTTGGGTTTAGCATCTCTTGTGCTGTGGAAATCCACATCTGTGATCTTACAGCAGTTTCTGGCTGTGACACACAATGGCTTAAATAAGCTGTGCAAACTTGTTCCGTTAGCTTTAGAAGTGCAGGATCAGTCCCTTACATACAAGTCAAGACCGATCCTGTCTTGTACTGGGATTTACATGAGATTTATGGAAAACATTATAATCATGTCATGAATTTGATGCAAACTTGTTAGGTTATAGGTCAGACCTCTCAGCTGTACTCCTGAGCTGTGCTTGTTCAAGTGATGCAAGACTCACATGTGGCATGAACAGCATTAACTAGCTGCCACTACACAGCAAGCATGGAAACCAGGGTTGGGAAACCTCCCTTAGGTAATCGGCTTCACAACACTGCTTCTGTTTTACTGTTCCTCCTTGGTGTCACACTAACTTCTGAAGGTAAAGATATTTAGCATGCAAGAGCAGAAGTCAGTGCTTACAGGATGCAGCCTATATAGTTTTGAGGGAATAATTGTCTAATGTCCACTCCAGCAAAATGCTGTCAATCTCCAGTTTCACCGTCATTCTGCAAAAAATTAAAGGTGTTATCTTCCACATAAATGATGGAAGAGGATAAACAATGTATTTGAGAGTGAAATACTGACATGACCAAGCGGGAGGCATGCTTTGGATAGATAGTATCTTATCAAATGCACTACTTAGCTGAATAATAAAGAGATACTAGAGCTGTTAGGATTCATAATGGCATTGGTTTAGTGACACTCAAGCCATTGCAGAAGCAGCCCTATATATGCTATTCCTTTCTTAGAAAACTGCTGTAGTTCATTCAATGATTAGTTTCCCTTTCCGGTCAGTGGAATATTTCTTCTTTCTCAGATTATGTGGAGGGTGCTGACATCTCATGCCCAGAGTCCTTAAATCATTGCCTGCTCTCTGCTGTCTGTGAGGACATCTTTACTGGAACCATGTTTTGCTTTTATTGCTTCCAGAATCTTTATTTCTTATCTTCATCTGCAACTTTTAAAACCACTTAGCACCAGTTGGTACCTGGGGACAGATACTACAGACATTTCACACTAATACCCATTTGTTGCATGTATCTTTTGAGAAGTTCTGTCTCACAGATGCAAGAGGATTTAGGATCTTGTCTGTTGCCTGATAGGCTAACCATACTTGTACTAAGCTTTTGTGCAGGCATTGAAGATACTGTGGCTCCCCTGTAGGAAGTGGCAGTTCATGGTGTAAGCATCATTGGGCAGATTTAGAGAAGGTGTTTGCATCAGGCCCCATGTCACTCACACTATGCCACTGGATGAAGTTAAATGTTTTCCTTTTTGAAAGAGATGACATGTCATTCTTGTTTATATAAAAAAAAAAGAAATGAATAGTTTACACAGAGTAAATTATACATTGAAATCTTTAAAATCTAGGTATCTTCCTCAGACATGCATATTGACATAACTTACTATTGAACTGACAAAATGATAACTGAGACAAATATTCTATACTGTTCTATTCCGTAGTTAAAGCTAAGTCCTCCTAATGCTCCTTTCTGACCCTAAAGTTTGCTAACATAGAATCATAGAATGGTTAGGGTTGGAAGGGACCTTAGAGATCATCTAGTTCCAAACCTCCCTGCCATGGACAAGGACACCTCTTCTTTTTATCACAAAAAAAAACATGTGGGATCTGTCAGAAGCTAAAGGGGAAGAATTCAAAGGTGGATTCAGGAAAGTGGTAGCTCATAGGAAGAATGGAAAAACCATGGAGTAAGGATGACTATGGCATAACAAACCAGTGAGATGTGTGCAGGAAATGAGATGCAGTCAGGTTTTATATTTGGTTTGTAAATGGAGGGTGGAAATGTTAGTCTTACAGAGGAGACAGAATGTTCCTTTTTCCCTTTATAGCCCATTCTTCCCTCAAAACACAGGAAGAAAGTGCTTAGAAGGAGAAAGAATTTTGGTTGTAAAGAAAGTGATTAGGCAAGAACGGGGCACTGAATTCAGCACAGAGGACCCCACTAAACTCTTTGAAGTTATACAGACAAGGGGTAGCAGCAGCGAATCAAACCCAAGCAGAAGTAGCCTTCTCAGCATTTCAGTTTAACATTCTCGTGCAGTTCCTACTGGTTCCAGATGGCAATTAGATATTAGAACAGAGTAACAGGGCTTCTGCTTGTCCAGCAGAAACCAGCTGAAGGACTTTAATGGGAACTTGTATTTCTACTGGAGTACGAATTCTGGCAATTAGAGCAACAGACCCATATTCTCTGCTAGTGTGAATTGGCAACACTGATGGAGCTACAACAATTCACAGCAGCTGAGATTCTGACTTATTATAATAGCAATAACCACCTCCTTGTGCCAAAGAATTCAGTGTTTCAGAGGTGGTAATATTATTGGCTGATCCATGGACAAGAAAAATGAGGAAGAGAAACTACAACTTGCAACAAAAAATTGTCCCAAAAGTCAGTTTCTTGGAAGCAAATTTAACTTGCTTTCGCAAGGAATTCAGAGGCATGGGCCAAAAAAAAGGACCTCTTCATATGAACTTTCTGACTTGCTTTTGGTGTTTCTTCAAAAGTAAAGTTAATATAAAAGCTGGTATCTTATTTTCTGGTTTGTTCTGGCTCTTGTGCCACACCCCTCATTAGCAGGATCAGGTTGCTATCCAGTAGCACATTAAAGCAATATATCATGTATGGTTCTTGCCCTCTTTCTCCCTCTGGGAAAAAGTGCACAGATTTGCCTTAAGAAAAAAAGCACTTTTTTGATGTTTTATTATGTGTTTAGTAGAGAACTAGAGTTGGGGAAGTTTCTTTGGCACTTGGAAGGGAAGTTAAAGAGGTATGTGGGATTTTCTAGTGTAAGAAGTATTCCTTCCAGTCTTAGACTAGTTTCCAAAAGATCTGTCCCCCACCAGTAAGTTAATTCTTCTGCAGCTTCTTTTCAATATGGTCAAAAACCTGAAAAAAGATGAAGGTGCAAACCTGGACTAAGCTACTCAAGTTGCATGAGCTCAGGAGGAACTGGTCCTACCAGTTTCATTTGCACAAAGGTGATAGTCCCATAGTGAGTATCTTCACTGAAACCAGTGGCAGCAGTTAGGTAAGGAATAAATCCACAAAACAACTTGTGGACCTTCTTACTACTATTGGTACATAAGTCTTCAACACCCATGAATCTCCATATTTGCAAAATGAAACTTCCCCTGACACTGAAAAGCTAACCCAGAATGATCCAAGTTGTGATGGCACTAAACAGTCTGACAGCAGCCTCACCCTTAAGCCTCATCAGTATTTACAATAGGTTGCTATTCGCAACTAAAGGATGCTTTCAGATAGGCATCTAAATACATTCATACTGAACTACATAATCATTTCACCCTTGAAACAGCAGATTGAGAATACAAATCCTTTCTCAGGTGCCTTGAACCCATGAGTTGCAGAGAAGTTCTCAGACACCAGGCAAGAAGGCAATCTCAGATTCAAGGTCTCCTTCCACTGACTTTTTCATATGCTACTATAAACATTAATTAATCTGTACATGGAGACAGGGAAATGGTACCTGCCACTTACTTACTAGATAGGGTAATTTTTCAATGTGGGAAGAGTATCTTAACTAAAGCAGAATCTCTGATCCAGGTCTCAATGAGTGTCTTAGACAGCAGACTATAGAGTCGGTTCCTCTCTCAGTCACTGATATTTAATATTTTAAACAAATTGCAGCAGCCTTCTCTGGAAGAAAATAGAGTATCCCGCCTACAGACACCTTACAGAACACATCAAGGGCAGTCTGCTAGGAATAACAACAGACAGCGCATTTTTCTAGATAGCAAGATACCTAAGTACATGATCATATCAAGCTAGGACAAAAGTTGCAAGAGACTGTCTTTTCCCAGCAATGACATTATTTAATAGAATCATAGAATCATAGAATGGTTTGGGTTGGAAAGGACCTTAAGATTGTCTAGTTTCACCCCCCTACCACTGGCAGGGTTGCCTTACACTAGACCATGTTGCCCAAGACTCTGTCCAATCTGGCCTTGAACACCGCCAGTGATGGAGCATTCACCACTTCTTTGGGCAACCTGTTCCAGTGCCTCACCACCCTCACAGTAAAGAACTTTATCCTTATATCTAACCTCCATCTCCTCTGTTTAAGATTTAACCCATTACCCCTTGTGTTATCACTACAGTCCCTGATGAAGAGTCCCTCTCCAGCATCCAGTAATAGACTTATTGCACAAACTACAACAGCTGTTTTTAAACAAGCAAAAACTATCTCATATCACTGAGATGCACTCTCACTTTTAGTTTTTCAGCTAACACCCTGTGGCAACAAGTTCCACAGGTTAAAAGTATGCTTTTTTTAAAAAAAAAAAAAATATTTTTTATATATATATATATGGCATATTTCTGGTTTACAAGGTCTTATTTTTCCAGGATGAAAAGAAGAACCTTGAACATAACACTCACACAGACAGCTCCACCCTGCTCCAGCAGCGCATAGTATTCAGGATTCGAGTTTTACACTATTTTACAGGTTTGTATACAGCATTTTCTACTTTGTTTCCTATTCCTTTCTCAATGTTTTCTAACATTCTACTTGTTTCCCTGGAGCTGCTAAGCACTGAACTGACATTCTCACTGAACTACCCACAAAAGCTACCAGATCTCTTTTTGAGTGGTAATAGCTAAGCTAAAGCTCGTAACTGAGTGTGTGCAATCAGGGTTCCTCACCCCATGCTTATTACTTTGTATTTGTCTTTCATAAGCACTGCTATTACACCGTGATCATCTATCAACCCTACAAAATCTCTGGCAGAATTTCTGCATATAACACTAACATGTTTGGAAAAAATATATTTATTACTATTTTTTTATGCCTTTAGTGTGCTATTCCTTGCAATCTTTTTGGCTAGCTTTATTACGAATTGCTGTTTGACTTGGTAAAGTTTATGTCCTTTTCTATTTTCCTCATTACTCCACATGAGCTTCACTGTTCGAAAGATTTTTTTTACCCCAATTAGCTGTCCTTACTATATTATACAGTAACGCTGCCTTTTTTGTGTGGTCCTTTACTGTTTGGTTTCTGAGGGTTTTTTGGATACACGATGTACAATTACTCTGAGACTTTAACAGTGTGTATAAACATGGGATCTTCAAACTTTTATTCTTTTCCTTGCTCCTTTTAAATTCCATTTTAACAAGATTTCTCATTTTTATGTACTTCCCCCTCATGAAGTTACAGTTTTGGCCATTCACTCCTGTAGGAATGTTGATTTCAAGGGCTTTATGGTCATTCTGAAAGAATGATTCTTCATTCTGAAGCAGGCCCCATGCATTATTTAGGCCTAAATAAAAAATTGCTTCTCCCCACATGGATTAGGCTGCTAGCTGCTGCAGGAAGCCGTCATTTATGGTAATAAAGCTTTAGTCTTCTGCCACAGACCTAGCTGCATATTTATTCTATAAGGATGCCTGAAGTGTTTCTGAAGGGCTTTCTGAGGAAATGGTGTGCAGCCATAAGGAGAGTCCCATATGATATATAATGGTCTTATTTGTGCATTTCCCACTAGTTCACAAGGCTGCTGCAGTGGCAAATATCTTTTCCCTATGGTATGGGTTGTCAGCTCCCCTCTCACTTGATTTTACTAATATCAACAACTGCTGAATTAACAACACTGAGTTTTATGAGTCTCTGAAAGCAGAGGAAAGCCCAAGTGCTTTGACTTTAAGTTGTCTGGTTAGTGTTGTCTAACTCTGTAGTCCTACATTGGGACTTTCAACTTGGATGGGTGGGTGGGTGGATGGATGGATGGATAGATAGATAAATGGATAAAGAAATGGATGTGTAACACACAGTATGTTTCACCATAACTGAGTAGTTTCTGCAGCCCACCAAATCCTACCTATGGATTAATCCAGACCACTCTCACATCTCCAGGACTTCAGAGGACAGCTTGTAAAGTGCTCAAGGGAAAGAACAGTGTCCTTTTACTGCCTTAAACAGATTGACTTTTTCCTGAAGAACATTTTAATCAAAATCAAAAGCAGGGATTTTTTTCTCTAGTGCCATTTTCATCCCAAATTTATGACTAATACTGGTGGGGGAAAGAATATTTGTATAGCCTGATGTAGAGCAGACATCACAGAAATTAGTCTAAACAAAAGCACAGTGATGACATATTACTTCTTTTACTTGTTTGTGCTAACAGCAGTTATTAATTTGAGGCCTAAGCAGACAATATGCATATTCTTGGAGTCTGCTTTACTGCAGGCATTTTATTTGATGCACACAACTATTAAATTTGCAAATTGCTCAGAAACTACTGCCAAATAGCAATCAAGCAGTTGAAAGAACATGGCATATCCAATTGGGCCTCTGCAACAAAAAGGATGAATGTTTTCTCTGTTTGGATATATGTTTGAACTGTGAGGATACCAGCTTTGTGGAGACTCTCCTGTGTCCCATTTGCAGAAGGGCTTGGAAAATGAGCCTTGAAGTTTGGTGCCCAGGGGCTGTAAAAAGTCAGCCTGGTTGATCCAATGGCTCACCATACAAGCCTTTCATCTTTCAATATGTACACCCTGCTACCGCTGCTCTGCAGAGTCCTGTGGAAGTGTTCTTTGTAGAATTATTGAGGAACAGGGATTAGGAAGAAGGACGGGCAGTTCCTAGGAAGGGGTAGGTGCTACCATCGCTGCATGATTACAGTGGCAGAAAAATACCATTCACCTTCTCTCAAGGAGCAGAGCAAGGAGGTATGTGCTGAACTCCCAGTGTGTGAGTAGCTGACCCAAATTCACAGGGATTTCTGCAAAATGAGCTCATACTTAATGTCCTTGGTAGGACTGCAGCCGATGTGTGCTTCCTCTGCCAGTTGTCATTACAAGTGCTGGCTGAAGCCTGGGAAAATTAGCTGGACACAAGCTGTGGTAATGAAATATTAAAGCTGATTTATATGTCTTGATGGCTTCTAGTTTGCACAGTTCTCTGGTACCGTCCTCTAGATTTAAAGATAGTCACTGGGCTATTATTTTTCACTTTGTCAACAATAATTTCAAACCTCTGACAACTTTGAGAGACAAAATAGGTCAGTGCGATACAGCAGGACACAGGCCCGGTTCTGGCTTGGAGTAGGGAGACTGTTCCAAGCTGGTCACGGAGCTTCTTGGCTTTCTGTCTAAATCAACATGCAGTATCTGTTCTCCTCAGCTTATTCTGCTGGTGCAATCTGAGAGGCAGCAATGATTGACTCTAAGGGGTGGCACACTGCCCAAACAGGGCTCTACTTCGACTCAAATCCTTGTGAAAAGAAGTGGTTGGATGGCAAGTGGAAAGGAAAGGGTGCTGATGAAGACCAGGAGTCTGACATCCTTTACTGCACCCCTAAATATTTATATGTGTGTATATATATGAATACATATATAATCATATATATAACCAGAAGTTTAGAAATGTGAGCTCATGGTTGGAAACTGAATTAGTAATAGTAACTTCTGGCTGTTGGGCTGAAATGGTTATTCTGCCTTGAAGCATTTCTTGTAAGCATTTCTTTTAAAAGTTAGAGCTTATCAATAGCACCAAGAGGCCCTAAAGGACTGCGACTTCCAGCATAGGCATCATTTGAAAACTGCTAAATGGGCTTATTTTGGATTCATAGACTCATTTCTCTTGATCAGCCTATACTTGTACACCAAAAAGACTAGAATTTAGAGACTTAAACTGAACCAAAGGTATAGAGAACTATCTGAAAACTGTCAAGAAATCACATATATAATAAGCAGAGAATCTTTTTCTACAACACCACGTTCTTTGGAACTAATTATGATAACAAAGCAAAAAAAAAAAACTTCATTAGCTTGCAGTTTTAGTTGTATTTATTATTTGGTATTAATACTAACCTGTCCTATTAAATGGCTATATCAAGACATGTGCATGGTTAAAATTAACCACAACTGGATTGTGATTTAACAGCAGAATGAGTCATAACAATTAAACTGTATTATTTTGTCATTTTAAAACACAATTTGGGCTTACTATAATTAAAATGTTAATAATTTTCCATAGGTATGTGCCAAAGTATGGATATTAGTTAAATCTTAATGGTTTCCTTCTGAGTTAGGTTTTTATACTTAGGTTTGATGCCTGCACTCATTTCCCAGTGATGGTCTTCACAGATCAGAAGGAAATCAGCAAAGACAGAAAAAATGAAGAGTGAAGAGAGTTGCCTGTGACTTTACCACAGGTCCATGCTGACTCTTAGGTCAGCATTCAACTCTCAGATCATCCTTGGTGCTTTTGTACATGGCTTAAGAGGAAACGAATCATCAGAGCCAGAGGTTCAGTTTCACGGGTCCAGATGGGGAGGTCTATATAGCAAAGGGGGTGTTGGTACTCAGGAACCAAGTGGCAGCAGTCAGAAGGCACCTCAAAATGCTGAGTCTGTGCTGGGTGAATAAGACATGAGCAAAGCGCCAACACAGGCAGATGATCAGAGCTTTTGCATTTTCTTCATGAAAACAAAGCACACGTTCCAACAATTTTTATACATCCCTCAGCGATATTCAAGGACTCTGAGGACTGGATGAGCTCAGCAGCCACAGTGGAGACACCCACTAATGTGGGCAGAAGAACAGGCCTGGGGCCTTATAATTGCCATTCTCTTGCATCAGCTTAAACACCTCGAGCCCAGTGTGGGGGTGCTGCAGTCAAAGCATTTGCTAAGCCAAGAGTTATGTGGGTTGCACCAGAAGACCAAACTGTGGTCTGCCAGTGGCACAGCATCTCTGGCTTAGACACACTCATTTGCAAAAATTACCAGCATGAAAGCTCTTTTACTTTGGAATAGTATTAATGAAGAAAGAGATGCCAATAATGACCCACAGCTGTAGAGAGAAGAGGTGGGACAATCAAGATTTAGGTCAGTAAAATAAACACTGTTACCATGACAGACTAATCTCATCCAAGTAACTCTTCACTTGGCTTCTTTTCTTTTTCCTGTCTTTTTGTGACCATGAGGAAAAATGCCAACAGTTCTGTCTCAGAGTCTGCAAACCACCTCCCTTCCTAACTCACTCAACAAGGGAAAGACAGGACATTCCCTCACCTCATTTGAGTAACAGGTTCTTTTCTGACAATAATCTTCTCTTCTTCAGTGGAAATTTATTTGGATTCAGGTGTCTCCCTGAAGGCAGCATATTGCTCCCTGTGAAGCTCCTGGTAAGTCAGGGACAGGGAGCAGTCTCAACAGCATGGACACCACAAGCATCGGAGGAGCAGAGTTGGGTCATTAGAGATCCATGTAGAAATCTGTAACCCCTAAGGAGAGCTGAGCATCCCCAGCTTCTGATTCAGGATTAGTCTTATAATATTTTTAATGGGTATCCATTCTATTGCAATGTATAGGTGTGCAGTGACCCTTAAATGTCAGCATCTAACATTACATTAATTCACTCTTAATGAAACTAAAGAGGGCTCAGAGTGTTTTGTGACCAAAGGCTGTTCACTAGAGTTGCACTTTTCATTAACTTCTTGAAGAGATGAAATAAAATGAACTTTTTGAAATATTTTGATATTGGATATACTGGTTTTGCAAGCAGCAAATCCCTCTAGTTCAGACCCCAAATAACAGCTTCTGATGATTAGGATATAAAATGAACTGTGAAATCCTATATGCACAATATCCCTTCCTAATGCAAATCAAATTTGCTGCCCTGCCAAGTAGTTTGATCCTACATAGCACAGAAGCAAGGTAGTCTGCAAGTAAAAGCTCACATTTAAAAGATTAAATGTTAATGATTATACAGAATGGCCTTTCAAAGCTGGACACCTATGTATAAAGGTGAATAGATACAAAATTAAAACTTACAATTGTCTCATTGTTTTCAAAGGGGAAAAGGAAAATACATCCATGACCAGGATGTGCCAGAAAATAGAAGTGACATACACCTTTCCTTCTTGGTCCGACTTTTAGATACAAGCCATAGCTAAACTGGGTTTGAAAGTCCAGATCTTGGAACCCATCATGAAAACCTACCACCTCAGTGTGCCAGGTAGACTGTAACCAGAATGGGCTTCTGGATTTTAAAACACCTCTTTGCTTCATGAGATATTCAAGTGCTGCCTATGGCATTTGAAACCCTTGCTGTTTGTTAGCACGTAAAAAGTAGCTAATTAAAATCAAAACTCTCTTGACCACTTTCTAGGACATGGACATAAACTGTTACGAAGAACACAGTATGGTAAATCCACAGCTACAGTACCTCTGCTGACGATCAGATAGAATGAGAGAGGACTTTTGTGCCTAATATTAAAGGAGAGACTGTTCATGGTCATGGACTGGAGAAACTGTACAAGAACAGTTTATCCATGTAAAACTACAGCCTGCAGATCACTGCCAAGGACAGCAAGACCTATTTTCATTTGGTAAGTCCTGGTAACATACGCAAGGAGTAGCTTGGGGAAGCTACAAATTACATATCCAATTCTTCATAATTAAAAACTGCCTGAAGTTTGATGTAAATTAGAGCATATTTTAGCCATGAAAACGTTGTTTTGGTGACTAGCTATGAAAACAACAGGGACTGCTAAGGAAATGGGCAAAGAAAAGAACACTACCAAGAAATACAATTTTGATTTTTTCACTAAATCAAATGTACGTTAATAGGAAATAATTATTATGCAATTATTTAAAGGATGGGGAAAAATTTTGCCAATGTTTGTCAATGGCCTCACTTGCTTGATACAGCAAGGATGGCATTTCAACAGGTCAGACATTCTCATTTCCGATGTAGTCCTTCGTGGGCAAATGTTTTCTTTCTTCAGATGTGCAAACTCTCCCAGAACAAGTGCTTGCCATCAGTAAGAAGCTGCCTCCTGTCCTTGTTTCCCCATTGTTCAGGTATATTAAGGCAAGCAAAAAGAAGACTCAAAATGCCTTCTTGCCATCGCTATTGTTGTGTAACAATTTGAAGTAGACTCATATGAATGCCCTCATAACTGCTTTACAAGCACAAAGGAAATGTTTTGAATGACTCCTTGCTCATCTCTCTGCTTAACTACAAATTGGATTTGTTTGCATTAATTTTCCTCTTATTTGTTGGTTTAGTTGGAGGGGTTTTCTTTTTGTAAGGGGGAAGTATGAGAGAAAACATAGGTGCGGACTGTATGTCTCAACATACATGTATCTACATAGCTCCATTGCTGTGAGCTGTGCTGATGCTTTGGCACAGAGGACGTAACTTCATGGACTCCACTTTTGCCTAATCAGACCAACTCCAGTTGACTACCAGCTTTCTTGATCACTTCCTAGTTTGAAAGCAAAGGGAAACAGGAAAACAGAGAGGTGTAGGACACAACAAGGGATTCAACATACCGTCACTATGCTCAATGCCTTCATCTGACCTCTTTATCACATGTCAGGAGACATACCTATGCAAGGTGTTCACTGAACTCACAAAAAACATGTTGGTTGTATTTTTGATTAATAAATTGCTGGTTTTTCTCCTAAGTCAGTGACACTTAGAACAAAAA
>JAVHNF010036153.1:0-12398 GCA_034783455.1 Micropsitta finschii
AATAGAATGTTGGGTTTGCATGGCAAGGTTTTGGTAGTAGGGGGCTACAGAGGTGGCTTCTGTGAGAAGATCCCCTGTGTCCCATAGAGCCAATGCCAGCTGGCTCCAAGGTGGACCTGATGCTGGCCAAGGCCAAGTCCATCAGCGATGTTGGTAGTACCTCTGGGATAACGTATTTAAGAAGGGGAAAAGCTGCTGCAGAGCAGTAGCTTGGAGGAGAGGAGTAAGAACATGTGAGAGAAATAGCTCTGCAGAGCCAAGGTCAGTTAAGGAGAGGAGAAGGTTCTACAGGTGCTGGAACAGAGATTCACCTGCAGCCTGTGATGCAGACCATGGTGAGGCAGGCTGGCCCCCTGCAGCCATGGAGGTCCACAGTGGAGCAGATCTCCATATACAGCCCAGACTGTACCCTGTAGATGGGATCCCACCTTGGAGTAGTTTGTGAAGAACTGGAGTCTGTGGGAAGTACTCATGTTGGAGAAGTCCATGGAGGACTGTCTCCTGTGGGAGAGACCCCACACTGGAGCAGGGGAAGACTGGAGTCCTCCCCCTGATGAGGAAAAAGGGGCAGAGGCACACGTAATGAACTGACCACAGTCCCTGACTCCCATTCCTCTGCACCACTGGAGAGTGGAAGATAGAGGAGGAGTTATAACAGAAATACGGACTTGCTGGAAGAGGCAAAGGAAACTTTTGCCTGCTTATTAACATGATTCAGTGTAGCACATGTTCATGCAACAGTGAGACACATCTGCCCCTACAGCATTGTATACACTAACTGAGAGGCCCTCACTAAGGAGCAGCAATCAGGTGAAATACATTTACCGTCATAAATTAGGTATATCTGCTTGTTTCAAAGCCAGTAAGAGGTGCTGGTGGGTAAGACCTTTCAAATGTGTTCAAATTAAATATGACAGCAAGCATTAATAAATGACAAAGACCCATTTCAGTCTTAAAGCTAAGATAAATGTATAAGAATTTCCTGAGGGAATTTGCAAATTCTGAAATCTATTCTCTTACTAATAATGCAGTATTAAAGCATTGGGTTGTCCTAGCCTCCAAAGATTGAATTTTTGTGTCCTTTTTCCCTCCCAGGGATGTTTGAATAGCCTATTAGTGATGGTAGGCTGAAAGTGGGGAGTCAAATAACTGCTGGAAGCACAGATGTTCTTGAAACATGCAGGCTTACCTTTAGAATAAAATCTGCAAAAATATTTAGACACTAGTGTTCCATCAGTTTCATGTTGGGGCCTGACTATCTTTGAGGATCTAGCCCTTAATTACTATAGTGGAGGTAAACAGAAACATCTAAGATAAGACAGCCTGGGTTTTAAGGAGCCTGAACATCTGGGGTTGTTATCAGCTTTGATAGGAGCTTTTTTTTGGTGGAAGGAAAGTGGAGACTAATTAGTAAATGTAAGAAAAATTATAGTATGCTGTAACAAACTTGTCCATATGAACAACTTCTGCAGCTTCACAATTTGATAGTGATACTCTGCACATCACCCAGTCCTGTTCCTTTTATTGTAAAGTGGAGGTTGAAGAAGAAAGTTACTAATAAAATTTTGCTGCCTAGATATTGATCCCAGGTTGTAATGCAGAAGATATTTGTAATGCTGGAGAATAATAAAATTTAACTGAAAACTCCTTTCACAGTTATGTAATTTGCAGTGCCCCTTCTTTATTCTCATATTTTTCAGGTGAAGTTTCCACTTTATGATTTGGATAGTAATATTGGATTTGCCTCCTGAAAGTAATTTAAAGGGTGAGGTTTATCCACTTTTCCATGTTTTCCTGATTTTTGCACAAATTTTGTAAATTTGAGACCCACTTCTGTGATGAATCTAAATCAGTACCTGTATTCTGAGAAAACCCAGCCCTTCTCTGTTTCCTTAATTTTAACAGTTTGTTCATGCTGCTATTTCATGTAGACCATTTTCTTTTATGAAAAAGAACATATAAACAGTTGCTCATTTTACACGTCTTATGCAATAAGAATTTCCTGCATAGTGGACATACCACACCAGAAGTGTCAGTAAACCAGATAAACCAGAGACTTTCTCAAACTGCTGCTTCCATTACAGAATATACAGCACTTAACACTTCCTCTGTACAGTCTGTCCTAGGCAGACTTAAGCATGCTCTTTCAGAGCCAAATTTCCTGAAGGGCTGTCACTTCAACCTCATGAATGTCTCTGCTTCAAAAGATAGGGGCATGGCCTCTAGCAGTAGCATGAAGTTACATACACACATAATTATATTTTAAAAATGTGTTCATGAGATGACATTCTTTTCAAGCCAGTACTGCAGACTCACTGTGAATAAGTCATCTCTTCTACTTGCTTACATTACTAATGAGGATTATTCTGTAGTATTATGTCCCTGATGTAAAGCTAGGAAGAAGGCTCCAGACAATGCACAATATAATAATCCACATAGATTTATCCTGTCTTATCTTCTAAATACATTTCTGATTTTGTCTAGTATAAAAAATACCCTGGGTTCCCTGGAGAAAAGCACTGTTCACATCTGTGCAGAAACGGTGTCTACTCTAATGGAAGAGCAAAAACAAATACACTCTTCACAATCATTAATGTAACTAGACTTGGTTTAGCCCAGTAGCAAAATGTTTGGATTTGGTAAATGGAAAATGTCTTAGTATGTCCATCTTAACAAAGTGAATTACTACCTAAAAGAGCTAGAAAAAATAATAGGATAAAAAAATTGTATGTTTACTGAGTGGATAATGATGAGGTATTAATTTAGCAGAAATGAATTAGTCAACTCTTATTCCTTTGACTGAGAAATTGAATGATCAGGTATGCTTAATGACCTGTTTTGAATAAAATGTCCTGAAGGACAAAGGAAAAACTTTAAAATAACAATTCCAGAAGAAATCTGTGAGGTTTTGCAAGGTGAAATTATAGAATCAGGGAAATGTTGGTTAGTAAGGACCACTGGACGTCTCTACTCCAGCATGCAACTGGAGCAGGACTATTGCCAAAGCAATCAGATCAGCCATGGTTCTATCTGCTCAAGTCTTGACAATGTCTAAGACAGAGGATTTAATTATCTCTCTGGTGATGCGTTAGCTTCCTGGTGAAAATATTGTTTCTACTATCCAGTCTGAATCACCTGTATCACAGTTTTTACCTATTTTCCTGAGATTTATCAGCTGCAACTAGCAAAAGTTCATCTCCATCAACTTTGTAATTACCTTCAAGTAGCCACAAGTTTCATTTAAATTCCTCTCATCATCTTTTTTGCACTTGTCCCTGCATTTGTCACCAGTTTTTTTTCTGTTTTGAGCGACAGGTCATCTGAAGTATTGCCCAGCTTGCCCCTCTAGCATTTACGTTGTGAATTTGCCATTAATGTCATCATTAAAATGCTGTTGCTTTCTCAGTAGATGGTTGTATGGGTGGAATCGTGTATGAAGATGAGAACCTGTGATTAGGAGACTTCTGCTAGTTATCTGTAGAAAGCTTCATGGTCTTCTCCTTATAATGGACCATGGGATCCTGTGTTTCTTCTTCGTCTTGATCTTGTCTAAAAGGCTCACAACAGAAACATCTTACTTTCTTACTGGAGCTCCTTGACACAGGAATGTGACTTCTCCTTTTGTTTGCTGTCACTCTCTTCCTTCACCTGTCCATGACCTTTCCCAGTTTCTGTACTGTCACACCAGGGCTACCAGATTCTGCTCATGTGGTAGCTGCACAACTGGCCTGGACTTGCAGTTCTTTGTCGCCCAGGCTCTGTGTGTTAGTGTACAGACACCGTTGGAAAGCCTCTTCTTTCCTCAAACATAGCAGTGTGATCAAAGAAGATGTATCTTTGCTGGTGACATGAACTGTGTAGCTGTGCATTGGTTGGCAGCTGAATGCATCTTCTTCTTCCCGGGCACTTACCCTTGACCAGAAAGATTAAACATAACATCAGGTGACCCCTTGTCCACCTCAGCTTTGTCTCCAAAACCAAATAATCATCTTTAGCCTGATATTGGTCAGAAGGTTTGAAACTAGAAGTCTATTCAAGTCTAACGGAGTATTAGTGAAACTCATGCATACACATCTAGAAGAAAAAAAGTATATTGTGAACAGGGTGAATTCCATCCATTTTGCACCCCAAAGGAAGAGAGTTGCAAATGCAGGCGACTGTGACATTACTTAGCTGCAAGACAAAAATCATTAGAGTTATTAATATTGAATTCACATTTGCAAGCAAAGAAGAACATGTCAGCACCACAGGGAAGCACATCTACAGTCACAGAGACTGTAATTTTTAGGGAAGTACAGAGAAATTGATTTGACAGTAGCCTGTCAGGAACAATTCTGTCCCTAACAAATAACATCAATATAGCAATGTTTAAAAAGACTGTTTGGTATCTGTGTGCCCACATCAATGCACATGCTCCATCTAATTATCCTCAAGAAGGGTTAACCAAGGGCACAGTTACCTCTCCAGCTGGAATTATCTTGCCAAGCAGAAAAGAGATATGAAGAAACTTGTAGCCTAGGGCAAAATGGGAGCAGTGAGTGGGATGTATTATTTTTACAGCTTTGCTCAGCCTGTGTCTCAGAAGTTCTGCTACAGGCAATGTGAGGTATGCAGGGGGAGAGTGGCTGGGAGTAGAGAAAAGAGTAAGAAAATCTTTTGCTGGTGAAGTCATGATCCTAGAATTGTCATTCAGAAGGTGGCTCTTCTCTGCTAAAAGAGGAAATGGTAGCTCTTGATATGACAGAACTAGTAAGCCACATATGGCTTATGGAAATATGGCCATTGGGTATGACTTCTGATTTTCTCCAATGTCTAGTGCATGCTCCATCCTTAGCGGTGTTCAAGGCCAGGTTGGATGAGGCCTTGGGTGGTATGGTTTAGTGTGAGGTGTCCCTGCCCATGGCAGGGGGGTTGGAACTAGATGATCTTAAGGTACTTTCCAAACCTAACTATTCTATGATTCTATGATTTTATGATTCCCTACAGATTGCCTACAGATAAACTAGTGAGCCTTTCTGTGGAACTCAAGAAGAGACTGAGCTCCTAGTCATACCTTTCTGTAAAAATTAGTGCTTCAGTGGCTGTAAAGTCTTTTTATTTTTCAAATTCCTTTTTCATCCATGCTGGTCATTAATTCTGGGAAGAATGAAAAGGAAAACTCACGAAGTTGTATTGAGGTATATGTCAGGGCATATATATAGTATACAAGTCAGGTGAGGGGAGATTGAGCTTCATCTTGTCCATTATGTTTAACACAGTGAATTTCTGAGGAATACCAAGTTTCACGGTTTGGTAAGAGGAATGTGATATATGAACTGCTCATAGAAATATATCGTCCTTTAGGTTAATACTGGTTCTGCAACTCCAAGATGATCCAAGGCACTTTATTCTTCCCTGCTGAATAATCTCGTAGAGTGTAATGATGCACCTCATGAGGTCCATAGTATTGCAGATGATGTTAATGCAAATAGGGGATCACTCCTTTAGGAATGGCAGATGACAATCTGAGTGGAAGTGATTATAAAGTGAAGCAGTTTATTATTTCAAAGTAAAGAAGTTCTAAGAAAACTTATCTCTGAAGAAACTACTTGAGAAATCACTTTTCTGAAAGCATGAGAAGCTGATACATAAAGGTCTTTGGAAAGCCAAAGGAGTAAAGGACTATTCTCTAATGAAAGCAGCTGTCATAACAGCGTAATAGTAAATTATTTCCACAGAATGTAAACATAAGGAACAGCAAACAATGAACCAAAGTTCTAGAAATTCATTATAAGAGGAAGAAAAATGAATGCTCATTCACAACGGCAGGAGCACAAATGGGAGTTTATACTGAAAAAATAGTGAATGATTTCTCTGTTTCCATTTTCAGGCATTGTGCGTAGTTTAAAAGTTTATAATGCAGGTATTTTGAAAAGGAGACCGAACGATAACCTTGAACACAGAATTAACAGATTGAAAGATGCCTAGATAAAATAATTGTACTCACATTGCATGGGCTTAATGAAAATTAACACAGCATACTTAATGATAAATCTAGTCTCTGAAGCATGAATCATTATCTTTGAAAATCTGGATTATTTAAAAAAGGAAATGCCAGGCATTTGTAAGCATGGGTTACAAGAGAGATACTGAAAAAAAATTTTTCTTAGTAACAACGGGTAGAATAATCAGTTGAAAACCATAATGAATTTGTCAAAAATACATTATAGTAAACACAACTATTTTCTGGTTTGTTTTTCCTTTGCCTAATGGAGCTGCAGAAATGATGTTTCTTGAGAGCAGAAAAACTTCTGTATTGTCATCTCAGTTCTTGGACATAAGCTAGAGAAGTCAGGTCTGTATAATGTTTTCCCAACCAGTTTTATTACACAGCTGCCTCAGATTATTGCACAACTGCCAGAATTCACTATCTAACTGGGAGAGTATTTCAGGGACTCAGTCTCCATTTTTAAGCAATATTTTAATGTAATGATTCAAATTTTGGAATAGAAACTAAACTCAATCTGGGGTGTTTTGATAGTGGCTAGGGAATGAATGCCACTGAATATTTGAGTATCTATGCTAGTTTACAAAGAAAATGTTGATAGAGAACGCATCCTTTGTGATAAATCTGAGTACCAAAGAGTATTTTCTCTATTGCTAAAACAGTCCTTGATGTCAAGCTTTTTACGATGTACTGAAGCAATTGAGGTAAAGCAGAGGCCTGTGATGGTGGCTGACTTGCTCATCCCTGAAGCAAACAAAACAGTTTGATTCTGAGCCAGGTAAATATCAGCTCTCCACTTAATGATCTGCATTAAGGCATTATGTACCAGTACTTTAAAAATATCACACCTGTTTGCAGCTAAGAAGCTTCGCAGAATGGTAAACTGAATTCACTGTTCTGCAATTCACTGACTTTCTTGTATTTCATAACTAGTAAATGAGAAGAGTAAATTATAGGAGGAAACACCATTTCATACACAGAAGAAGGAGAGGAGGGCAGGCAGATATGGTCCAATGAGATGGTGGGGTTTTTTCAGTTTTAAAGGTAATAGAAAAGGTCTGGTCCCACTTCATATTAATACCCACCCCTCCAGATGGAAGAATCGTATAAACAATCTGTAAAATAGTGCTGCTAACCATCCCAGCTGTATGAAAGAAATGAGCCTTTCATCTGTCGGGAATGAAGAAGCTAAAATAGTGCTGATCCTGAATATGGTTGTTGGCAGAATCATCACCGTAAATATATAACTTCTTTCTCATGTCTCCTGTCACGCATGTGGCTCAGGCATTTCAATAAACCTTTATTTCTGGCAGACCTTGGGAAGGAATGTGTATCCATGTATACAGGTGTATATATAGGAATAGTTCCATGTCTTAGCAGTGGCACTGAAAATTACCCTTAATCAGGAGAAAACACAAGCAGCTCACTTTTGTGGCTTTACAGCCTTAATAACAAAGAAACAGGTCTATAAAATACACTTAGGTCAGTGGTTACATGGATGGATTATCTGCATGAATTATGTTGACGTAAAAGGTGGCTGAATATGAAATACATGCACAACATAGTCTTTTAAAAATTTGTGTAGGGCAACATAAAATGTTTTTGATCTTCTATCCACATCATGCTCCTAATGGTACATGCTAAGTGGATTTCTGAAATTCAAAATGGGACAAAAGCGCCTGAGTCTACATAACAAGGGTGAGTTTTTCATAAAGAATTTTTCTGTTAATTATTTCAAGACTGGGCAAATCTAAAGTAATACAACATGCAATAGCAATGCAATACAGAGACTGTTGATTAACAGATAGAAAGAATTCCAGCTTTACAAGAGTGTCCTCTGCCTTGAATCAGTTCAATTCCAAACTTCGCTAGAGCATGTAATGGTTTCTGTATTACACCCAGCTAGAAATTCCATACCTATGACAGTGCCAAATCCCCTATAAATTGAATTAAATTTGTCCTTTATTGTAATTTATTGCTCCCAATCTGTGAGTTGCTGCAACAGTTTCAAACATCTGGACTTGTCATATCATATTATCTCAGAACAATAACCATAAGTTGAGAAACTGGTCTATTTAATAGAATGGTATCTGCGTGGTACCACAAAATCACAACCGAGAACATTCATACTTTCCTACTTAGTGCCTGATACCAGAGCAGTTCACACTGTACTAGTTTGTGCCTTCATCTTTGATCTTGAGTGGAGCTTGATTTAACAGTAAGGAGTGCTTTGTTTATTGCTGAATGTTTTTTAGGCCAATTGTCCATTAGGGCTGAACAATTCTTGACCAAGGGCAGGAAAAGTTGGAAGTCCTCTACTAAGCTTTCATTCACAGCTGTGTGGTAGATATGCCTTTTAGTAGCCATTCACTAAATGTAGCCAACAGATGAATGTCGACCTCTAATGCAATCCATGTTTCATGGTCTTACATCTATTTTTTGACAAATTCTGTGTGAGAAAAAACATCCCTTTATTGAATTATTTGTGCGGATTGGGTTGTTTTGTTTGGTTGGTTTTGTGGGGTTTTTTTGTGTGTTGGTTTTTGGTTTTTTTCTTCCTTTTTTTTTTTTTTTTTTGGGGGTTTTTTTTTTTTTTTTTTTTTTTTTTTTTTTTTTTTTTTTATGAGTTATAAGTACCTAAATTACATGCCAACATTCTTTTTCTAAGTTATTATTGGTTTTGTTATGTTAACAACCTACTGAAAATGCTTTTGGACACAGGAAACCTTGTAAAACCCCAAACTTAGAAGATGCAGTGTGAGTCTAATGCTGGATTGTCCACAGTCCAACTATAGCTGTCACTGGTCTCCTTCCCTACTAATAGCAGACTGGGCAGACTTATGAGTAAATTCATTCCTGTAGAATAACTTCACTGCTGGACAGAAGTTATACAGGAGCCTGAGGAGGTACATAAGCACCACGTGGCAGTGCATTTACAAAGGTAAGTGGAATGTGTGCAAGCCTTAGGTAGGGTTTTCAGAACTTCTGATTGTATGTGCTGATGCAGATGTATGTAGTTTCTTTCTCTGCCTATGCTTGTGGCTGAACAGATATGCATAATGCTGGGCTGCTGTGGGCCAAGTCTATTTGCCTGTGCTGGCAGGATATGTTAGGTCAAATGCCTTATAATGCTAATATACCTATCTGGCTTCTGTACTGAATCTGATTTGTGTCTGCCTGCACCAATGTGCAGGGTCATAAACATTCTTGTTTACACCCATGCATGTACAGGTTATAGTTTTCAAATTTTACTGACTGTAAATCTTCAAATGACTTACACATCTTTGAAAATCTCATTACTTGTAGGCTATAAAGAATTTGATTTTGCATTTTCAGTCTGACGGCCAGACTACAGTAAAAACCACACAGATGTATTTATAGCCTCTGATCAGTTTTTCAGTTTGTGAAAGCATTGTGATTTGCCTGTATACTAAAGTAACTTGCATATACGTTTGCTTTTTAGCAGCTAGAAATGAAGAAAAAGTATATTTGTATAAAAATGTCTAAGTATCAGTACTGCTGACCCTTTAAAATAATTAATAATGAGAGCTTCTTCCCAGGAGTAAACTTCTCTCAAGATTACATTTCTTCTGTCATAGAATATACGGTACAACTTTTTTGTTTGAAATGTTTTCATGTTATGTGTTATTTTTATTACCAAATTCCATTAGTATAGCTTTTAAAAAGTATATTATAATATTATAGTATTACACAGAGGGAGCAGATGGAATAATTGAAATAATTTTATTTTCTAAAATTAGTGATGGAAAAATTTTGGGGGAATGAAAATTAGTGGTACAGTCGAGTGTTCTTAGTTTTTTCCCACATTCAGATCAGATAAAATCTCAACCAAAATGGTTTGAAATTTTGAGAAATTTTCACCTCCAGTTCTTTCCTGAAACTTATTCAACCCTGATTCTAAGCTCTCAGGCAACTCATCTCACAACTCATCCTTTCTTCTTTCTAGAGATCAGCTTAGCAGTGCAGAATATACCATAGCTCCCTATGGTTTATGTTGTCTTCTGTTTCTGTGGGTTGTGGAACTGGGATGAACATTTTCTGAGACCCTGATAAAGACTTTATCTAAAAAAATCTGCACCCTGGTGGAGGAAATGAGTGTGTTCTGTGTTTCAGAACATGCAAACTGTATTCACTTCATACTACAGCTTACTAGTGCTGATGTAGAAAAAGCTTTTTCTTATCTAGTTAATGATGAACCTTACACAAGTTTTTCCCTTAAAAGCCATTTCATTACCTGACCTTCAAGTGCAAAAACAGAGACATGAAATAATATTACGTGTTGCCAGGCATAGTCTCAAGCAAAGCACCACACAGTTTTATTTTGTGTGTACAATTCAGCACAGTCTTACAACAACATGAAATAAGAGTGAGATTGTTTTGAGCTTTGTGGCCAGGTTTTGTTGAAAGTCTGAATCTCTTCAGCCTGAATTCTTCATTAAGAACAAAGCAGAATCTGCCATTGTGCTTCTCAGTGTTGCAGTGTCACAAGGTTGAGTGATTCAGCCTTCCCTTTCTTGTGTGATAAATGACCAGATGGAGACATTTCCTGAAATGTGGACCAGGGCTGGTCACCATAAGAGCCAAATAAAAAAAACACAAGGGTGCCTTTAAGATAAGATCGCTTATGTTGGAAATGCCTTTTCTGTTGTAAGAGAGCACTGCACTTTTTGCTTGAAGAGTCCAACCATCTTGTCTTTACTACAGTGAACACTTGTCTCGAATTATGAGTGAGTGCAGTATTTTCCTTTATTTTTTTTTTTTTTTTCAATTAGGATATACAAGGCTATCTTGTGAGATCCCGAACTCTATTTTGTAATGGAGTTTAAACTGATACATGAATGACTCTCTGGTGTGTTTAGGTCAAGATCACTGAGACATGCTAGAAAATGCAGCTTGTTACTGCCCCCAGCAATGGTTCTTGGATTAGAAGGGATTCAATTTCTAATGGTTCATTTCTGTGGTTTTGCCATTCTATTTTTTTTTTTTTTATATCAACAGCTCTTGTCTGTTGAATGCTACAGAGCAGTCTCACCAATAAGGCCAGATTATTAAATTTCTGAGACCAGCAGTGAGACAATTTGTATATTCTTTGTCTACGGGGAAGCACAAAAGAGTAAGAAGCAAGATCTTATTTCTACCAAATGAGTATCTCTGCTTTGTAGCAAAAGCCTCTGTTCTTCTATGCCCCAAACCAGTTTAATTCAAAAGATTTTCCTTTAATAAATTAATCTAGCTCTGGGATGAATTTACTCAAATGTGACACTAATGCAGGAGGAAGAGCTAATGATAGACTGCTGGCAAACACCATAGTCATACACAAAATTTTTTCTTATGCATGTGTAGTTGCAAGGCTGCTAACCATCATTTCTGTGAGTTCTGGAGACAGAGGGAGGCTTTGGCAGGTGTTCGTTCATGCATTGATAGTGGTCAAACTCCTAGCAGAAAAAAATCATAATTGTAACTTCAGAGGTTGGCTGCTAGATACTGTACTGTGGTCCAACACCTACATCTGTGCTGTTTTGTCAAGAAATAGTTTAACACAGAGCACATTTAAGAACCTGTTATACTGTGTCACACTCAAAGGATGTCTTATAAATGTGTCAAGAGCATGGTATTACCTTGCTATCAAAAGTCAGATTTACTTATTTGTTTCATTACTTTTATACCAGATACTACTTTGACAGCTACTGCTGCAAAACTCTAAAATAGGTTAAAAATAATACAGCAGTAACATCAATACACATCACAGTGCTCTGCAGCAGATGCTTTGGGATGAAATACAAAACCTTCCAAATAGCTGCAAATGAAAACAAAACAATATGTGCTGATTTATGTTGCCTTCTAAAGGTCAATAAAGCTGGGATCTGGCAAAAAACGCATGAGAGCAAATTCCAGAAGAGTCATCTGCCGCTCTTAAGTGGTGTTGCCAGTGCTGCAGAACTCAACAGAATTTGACAGTGAAAAGCATCCTTATTGGTATTTAACTGTTTAATCAGCTGCTGATAGGTGACATGAGAATACTAGAAGGTAATTAGGCTTCTCTTGGTAAAAAATATCTGGTCAAATGGTCAGTCTAGGAGGAAATACTTATAGTTTCAAAGTTATGTCATGCTCACAACATGTGAGCAGACTGTGGGAGATGGATCTCTCCAGGAGTTCCAGCTGCAAAAAAACCCAGACCTCATTCTGGATGTGTATCACAAAGTCATCTGAGGATAGTCCATTAGGTCCAGTTTGTGTCAGTCAGTATTAACACCTGGATGTGTGCAGCAAAAAAAAGATTCATTCCACTTCAGTTAGGAATGAAGACAAGGGATTACAGAATCACAGAATCACAGAATCCCAAGGGTTGGAAGGGACCTCAAAAGATCATCTAGTCCAACCCCCCTGC